>JXOW01019093.1:1376-14513 GCA_001014875.1 Condylostylus patibulatus | reverse complement strand
CACGAAGGTGTAGGGTATAAAAACAAAAAAGCGTCTATAAAATAAATATGTAAATAAAAAATTAAGATACATATTTTATAAAAATTGACATTGATATTTAAATAAAAACTTATTTAACATTATTAATAGCAAAATGATACNATATTTTATAAAAATTGACATTGATATTTAAATAAAAACTTATTTAACATTATTAATAGCAAAATGATACTAACAAACACAAAAATGAATTACAATATATTTAGTGTCCAGATTGTTAATAATTTCTTCATATTTCTGTAGCTGAATTGGCAAAGCGTCCGCCTAAAAAGCGTAAGATCACTGGTTCGAGTCTAGTTTGGAGGAGAATTTTTTTAAGTTTTCCGCCTTCAGATTCGTTCTTGTCTGTTCTGCAGTTCTTATTGTTAATACATTTCTCAAATGTAAATTTAAATATATGTTTTTATACACAACATTTAAAGTATATAAGATATTTTAAAATAAAAAAGAGAAAACCTTCTAAAAGTCAAAATTACCAAAATTAGTCCAACTATACACTATTTTATTTTATATTAGAAATTAGGATGAACCATGGATATTTTTAACGTTTAATCTTAATTAACTCCTGGTCTAAAAGAATTTTTTATTTAGTAAAAGTATTTGAAATATATTTTTTATAAAGGTTCATGACTATTTTAACGTCCTCGAAATTTATAAAAAAAAAAATTCTCTTGTTGATTTCTGAGCAAATTGTTTCACAAAACAAAAATTTATTTTTTTTACTGCTTATTTGTTCAGTCGCTTTGTATTCTTTATTTTTTTACCTTTACGTACATATTAATCTATTTAAAAATATATGTATACAATATACATATATTCAATATGTGTTTGATTCATTTGACTTTATATTGCAATAAGAAAAAACTTATTTAGAAGAACAATATTTATTAGCCTAAACATTGAGTTATGTATATGCCCATTTATATATGCATATGTATATGAGTATGTATCACATTTATGTTATTATTTAGTATATCGCTTTAAGTATAAGAAGTTAAAATCTTTTGAAAGATAAAGATTCTTTATCAGATACTTTCTTTGGCGCCTTGATGTAATGTCAAATATTATTTAAAATGAAATAAAAATTATTCTGATAGTAATAGAAAATTACCAATAGATTTAAAAAGTATTAAATTGTCAATAAACTTCCAATAGCTATTTTAAAGAAAAAAAAGTTTTGTAAATCTTTTCTCAAAAAAAAAAAATAAAAAATATTTTAATTGACAAATATTAGACCTATTTTTTAAAAATGGAACGATAAAATTTAAATTACCCTTCATATTACGTATATGTTTTTAGCAATAACTATTACAGGCTCTACAATAACTTACCACAATTAAAAAATGCATCTATTTACAACAGTTGGTAAAAAACTCTCTGCCCTTATGAAGTTGGCCTTTATAGTAAAGATTAAACTGGAACATTTTATTGGAAATTGGCAAACCATATCTTAAACCTTATAAGGTACAAGCAAATACTCATACATATACTCTTAGGACGAAATTTAATAACAATGCATTTAAAAAATACAACCAAACACAAAGCAAACATTTCAAATCCAACTTATAAAGAACAAATTATTATACACGTACATCTAACATCAAAACTAAATTGCTAACTAAGGGTCCAAGTAGACATGCAATATTTAGTTTTGCAATTATTGTTTAATTGCAAATTAATTGTGAACACATTTTAGCAACCAAACTATTTAATCGTATTGAACTATTAAAAATTACAATCACTTTGATTGATTGCTTAATTATATGTAATTATTGAGTTCAATTACAAAACTAAAACTTGCATGTCTGTCCTGGCCGTAATTAGCATTGTGCATAGAATTGCAGTAACTTGGTCAAAAATATTTTGTATGTAATTCGATATTTTTGTATAAAATTTTCTATAAAAGTTGAACATTCCGCTTAAGCCTTTAATCTGATAATTAGATTTGTTTTCAAAATATCTTTTTTTAAGTTTAAGTCAACTTTTTTATGGTATAAACATTATAGTTTTGAATGCAAATTATTGTGATACATATTTTATTTACATATGAATCTTACATATAATATGTATATGTATGTATATTATGCATAATGGTTGCACTGCATTTTTAATCATACCGATTGTAGGATGAGGTATCCAAAATATTTTACTATACTCATATAGGTTATTGAGTTTATTATTTATGTTTTATCCATGTATATTGAGGCAATAAAAATAGTTAATATATTGTCTAACCATAGATATTATATAATTATTAAGATGAAAATATAAATAGAAATATATGTACTTGGAATAATTTTGGTTTAAAGAATTTTGGAGTTGTTTTTAATCACATAAAAATAATCGCATCGTTCGTTCTTAAAAAAAAACCAAAAATAATTACCTAAGTTGATTTTGTGAACTATAGGACACTTGTATTTGTNTTAATCACATAAAAATAATCGCATCGTTCGTTCTTAAAAAAAACCAAAAATAATTACCTAAGTTGATTTCGTGAACTATAGGACACTTGTATATAGCATATCAACAAGTGAAAATAGAAATAACAAGTGACTTAGTATATCCGTGACATATTAAAAGATTTGCAAAATGTTAAGGTACTCACCTGAGGAATTTATAAATTTTTTTAATTGTAAAATATGAACTACAATTACTGGAATAAATTTAAGTTTTAATAATTACAATATTATTATATCCGCCAAAGTAATGCTTCATAACATTATGATTCCACAAATTGATGAAATTAGAATTTCATAATTAATATTATTTTTTTAAGCTAATTTTGATATTATGATATACAGAAGATGTGAAAGTAATTTTTTTTATTCCTTTGTTTGTGCAACTGTTGTTATAGCGAGAATAGAGGTCAGAACTAGAGTTACACACGATAGTGAAACTAGGTGAGGGAAATATCAGTGAAACAAATATTCCGGTCCCATGAAATTCCTCTTATGCATTAATATCAAATGCATATAATCTGTCATTATCATCCAATTTCTAAATTCATAATTCAAATTGATAAATTAAATTATTTAATGTTCTTAAATGTCTTAAAGTAAGTATCATAAAGAGTATTATAAAGAGGAACTCAAATAATTAATTAATTTAAATTCAATATAATATAGCTATACATAATGTATAGTGTAGCATTTACAATATACCAGTATACCATGTATATAACTTAAATTATTCACAATTTTATTTTAACATTACAAATGAAGTAGTAAATTTCAAATATATATCACATATAATCCGTTCATATACAATACAATATCAAGGCAAAGCAATGGTAAGGATAAAAATTAAAAAAAAAATTCGAAGAGTTCAATATAATGCGGCTAATTTCTTTTATTAGGTAGTAAAATTGCAAGAAATTTACGCTTTTATATTATAATTTAAAGGATTAAGAAAGATTCATAAAAGAAAAGGAATTTATTAACATTTACATACATGCATAATAGATTTAAAATATATTTTTAATATCATTCTATAATTTTAAATCAAATAACAATACAATTATTAAGAATAATTTGTGTCAAAATACTTGACAATTTATGTTTCTTTGTAATCTTATATTTAAGATTCAAAGGAGTTATTCTCAATTATTCAACATATAAAATACAGAGACGAAACTAATTATTACATTGATTTATATAATTGTTAATAACTCAGTCACATGTTTTACTATTATGTGCATAATAGTAATATAGATTATTCGAATTCTGGAAATTTCAATAAAACAAAAATTTTTAATTTAAACAATTTTCATGCAAACTAGAAGATGTTTTTCGTTAAAAAGCAATTTTCTGAAATTGAGAAATAAAATAGTTAGCAATTATTTATCGTGCTAATAAATAACTGTCGTATTTTGAAAATTGCAGTAAAACAAGGCCAAAGTTAGTGACTCTATACCTCGAAATTTATGTTGAAATCTATCCCACTTTCGGACATTTTCNTGTTACATATAGAAGTATAAAAGTTAAACAGCAAATCGTTGTGCTTAATAGATAACTTTACGTAATGTTGAAAGCTACAGTAAAACAATTTCGGACATTTTTAATTAGTAACGTTTCTTAAACTATATATAACAGAATTATAACAGAGCACGGACTTATTATTATTAGTATAGGTACAAAATTATTTAAAAAATCTTCAAAATATGAAATTAACCAAAACTCAACATTCGACACTAATTATTAATTAGCACGACGATATTGTTAATGAACGTTAAACAATAAATTACATTTTGTTTAGTCAATTTTCGAAAAAAATTTTTTTTTAATTTTTNATTTTGTTTAGTAAATTTTCGAAAAAACGTTTTTTTTAATTTTAACATAAAAATATTTAAAAAACTAACAAATATTACGGTTGATTTATAAATTTTATTAATTTTAAAATTAAATATTTCTTCCGTGTGATTGGTTTGCTTAACAATGGGTGTTAAGGTAGAGCTGAACAACATTATAACCCTAAGTTTCGAAAATATATATTTAATTTTAATACACATGTGTGTGTACATAATGTATACATATATAAATATTGAATTATAAATTTTGAATTATAGTTAGATTTATACTACCAGTATTATTCTATTCAGGATTTTTCAAACTTAATTCCGAAAATGCAAATCATATAAAATTAATGTAATGTTTTTATTATTTATAGTAAAATTTAATATTATAAAATTAGTTATCTTTGTTTTTAAAAGATGATCGTTGAAAAAATTAATTTATATTGTATAGTTACAAATTACAGAATAGCTGAACAATTTTATTTGTATGTAAAAAGAATAATAAAAAAAAAAACAAAAAACAAAAACAAAAAATATATATAACGTACAAGAACGCAACAACTTTCGATGTCAAAATCATAAAATGTACAAATTGTTGATAGTTGAATAGGACAATTCATCATTTGATGGCAACAATATAATAATATATGAATGAGGAAACAATTATTATTGACGATTATATAAATGTATGTAAGTATAAGCTTACATCTAGTGTTTAGTTAGAAATATTTATATATAACTGCATATAATACATACATATATAAATTCATATTTACAGATAAAATGTGTATTTGCAGTATTGTGAAATTTATTATATACCTACCAATAGAAATAACAAGAAGGCTAAAAAAATGAGCACAAAATAACTCATCATCATCACTATATGTGAACATTGATCATGAGGTCATAAGAAAAGAAGATGCTACAAGGGAATATAATGTACATAAAAATTAAATTCATAATCGCTAGCTATTTAGACTTATAAAGAGCATATTTCCTGAAGTTTTATTTATTTTTCATGTGCTCTTAAAATTCTACTTAACTGTTGTTTCAAATTTCAATAAAGTACATATGCGACAATATCTAAGATTTTATCTGAATATAAAAGTCGAATACGTAAACACTGTTTGACATCAGACTTCATCTAACAAATTTTACTCTATTCTCATCAGAAATCTTATTGTAGGNAAGATTTTATCTGAATATAAAAGTCGAATACGTAAACACTGTTTGACATCAGACTTCATCTAACAAATTTTACTCTATTCTCATCAGAAATAAGAAATTAACTCTATCCTCATTAAATTTATTGTTAGATTTTTTAAAAGACATTGTTCTAAAACTTNCTAACAAATTTTACTCTATTCTCATCAGAAATAAGGAATTAACTCTATCCTCATTAAATTTATTGTTAGATTTTTTAAAAGACATTGTTCTAAAACTTTACAGATATGTTGTAAATATCCTACTTACCGGTACCGGTTTATTGAGAGTTATATTTTGCTCTTTAAAGTTAGCTATAAAGCTATAAAGAGAAATAGGTACAGGTGAAGNAATATCCTACTTACCGGTACCGGTTTATTGAGGGTTATATTTTGCTCTTTAAAGTTAGCTATACAGCTATAAAGAGAAATAGGTACAGGTGAACCTATCTTTGTACAGAAGGGCAGCCATAATCCAAAAATAAGTTGAACTTATAAGCTAAAATTTTTTTTTACTTTTTATTAATTTTGAATATCTATTATCTATGTACGTATGTATATGGCTCTTGCGAATGGGATGCAAAAATTTCTTGTATCACACTTCCTTTTCTCGGATTATGGATTTGGCGAATGTACCTAAATACTAAGGTTCTTAATAGAGTTTTGAAGAACTCATCCGGTTCGGTCCTAGAATGCGACTATGCGAGTAAACAAATTCGGCGATATTATACAACAGGCCTATCTTGCCTAAATATATTCTTAGAGGAACCGTAATGATCTAAACCAATCTAATTTTATAAACCGCGTTATACCACAGAATTTGGATTAATTTAAAGTTTCTTAAATTTTATAGCGTTAAGAATGTGACAGTAATTGTTCCATTATTTATTGAAATTTTGACATTATTTCTTTATGGTAGGATGAACCATTATAATCATTTATTTAGATTTAAAAATGTAAAAATGTAATGTATAGTACAACACAACATCAAAAACATGCTAGAAGCCCAAAATAAATACAAAATGAATGCAAAATGAACAAGGTAGCAAACAAATAAACAATGAGAACAAACAAAATACAAAGCAAAAGTAAAAAAGATACAAAAACATAAACAAAAATTTTAACAAGAAACAGAACATCATTCAGCCGACATAACATTTGACTGACGAATAATGCCTAATATAATGATATGATGTGACTAGACACAATATATATCTTTCTCTGTCTACTATTTTTTCATTTTCTTTCTTCTTAATTTTGTTTTGTGTTGTTGTGTAAAATGTTGTGATTTGTTTTTGATTTCTGAATAAATCAAAATCGATTATTGTTACAAAACGATTGATATTGTGAAGTTTTCCAATTTTCTTCCTTTTTTTTTTGTGATGATTTTTTGTTATTTTTTTTTATTATTCATGTTATAATGGTTGTTAAATGATTGACATAGTAACTCTGAGTCTTTGATTTTGATGCGTAAATATTTGTGTGGCATCATAGATAACTTTTTTCTTTGATTTTTATTGAATAATTTCAATTTGCTTTACAAAATTAGAACAGGACAATAATAAATTTTATTTAATATTTATATATGTAGGTACATACCTACATATTATTTTATAAAAATACTATCTTAATACTACGATATTATAAGGCATTCATATAAAACAATTATTAAGGTTAAAAATGGTAAAATATAAATATAATAATATTAGAAGTTATAAATTTTATGTGTGGTATTTGAATAAATTTATTTTGAAGAAGTTGGAGGCACTTCATATCATATCACTTATTCGTTGTATAATATAGTCAGTTAGGTATACTGTTTTAAAATTTAATTTTTTGAATTGTAAAGAATGTTTTTTTTCCTCTTATTAAGCTATTAAATAATGAATATTTTAAATAAGATAAAAATATGAATAAAATATTCGTAGTAGTACATAGGTATATTAGAGTTTTCTATTTGTGAATCAAAATAGTTTTTATTTTACATACAGTAGACTCGTGGATATATTAACAAGCACACAAATGAATACTTATTCATATGAACGCAAAATTATTTATTTTGACTACAATGTTATAATGTTTGTTGCTCTCTTAAAACACAAATTTTGACATAAAGTTTAAATGTTTAAATATGTAATGTATGAAAAAATTGTATTTTTATGATGGCTATATGTGTTAATTTATTTTAAAATGAACTAAATCAACATTCCAACTAATTTCTAAAATTTTCTGTAATACCCCTTTCGGCTATGTAAACCCCTTCTGATATTTATGAGTGCAAGGCTATTGAGTAAATACTGCTCATATAAGTACGAGTATACTGTATTTATTTAATTTTAGTGTAGATTGCAAAGCTTTGTACCATTTTTCAAAACAACACACGATTTATTCGAAATTTTGTTTTCTATAAACTATAACTTTAAAAAAACGACATAACATTCTTAAGTAAAAATTGTAGAACAACCTCTATAATTTGATTAACCTTGCAAGAAATACGATATTTTATAATAATTTGGTCATACAAATAAGCATCTTGAACTATAAAATAGTTAATATTTTGAAGAAATTGAAACATTTTCTGAATTATAAACATACATCTTTATACAAGCCGTGCTCAAAATCTTCTAAATTTTAAACTTTGTTCATTATATTTTTATACTCCTGTGAACAATGTTCTTTAATTATTATAAGTTCAGATTTTCTTTTCAATGATAATTTATGAGACAAACATATAATTATGGTCAGTATCAACTTCTGAAGCGGTTTTCCCATGTTTGATATTCTAAAAGAACTTCAAAATCGCCTTGAGCTAAGTTCATCAGTATTTCATTATATAATTTAATAGTTTCTAAGAAATTACTCAAACGAACTGTAGTAATAGGAACAGCCAAAATTTGCCAAAAAAAACTTAGACAAAGTTTTATGACTTATTTTGGTAAAACAGCCAAGAATTGGCAAAAAAAACTTAAACAAAGTTTTGTGAGTTATTTTGGTAATCAATTTCAAAAATATTTTATCATATTACAGTTATTCAAGCTATAGTGTTGATTTGGAAAATATCCCAGTTACAATAATTAAATTTTGCATATACGAGTTTAATAAGAGGATCACTATTCTAAAAAAAAAATCATTAATCGGTCTTGTATAATTTCTTTGGGTAGCTTTGATACAAGCTTTGAAGTTATTGATTCGTGTGAATATTACAGAACTATTAAACAGTCAACTTTATGTGTCTGCTTTATTCTTAATCAGTTTTATAATAAATTATTGAACATAATCATAAAATGTTTCAGTATATTTCATTTTTGAGATCTTGATAAAGATCTCATAATGACTTCAATTATAAAAAAAAAATTTTTTTTGGTTACGTGAACGAGTGAGTGAAATAATTGATGGAGATTAAGATAGAACCGCATACCTCAACACTTCGGGACCGCTAAACCTGAAACCACCCTGAACAATACTTAAGATTCGGACATGTCTTTTTATTTCCTTATTAAATTTGTCTCCTTTTTATTCCTCCCCGTTTTTTATACCATTTCTACCTCTTTTTAATCATCTAGATATTTTAACGTCTTCTTCTTACGTTATACCGTCCCTATGTATTTTATTATTTTGTTCTACTTATCCCCATTCCTCAGTATCTGCCGGACTAAGTTCTTTAGTGTCATGGTTTCTACTGCTACTTTTAAATTTCTTCGCCCCGCTTCTACAATACTGCATTCAAAAAATACTCGGTGTTTTCAGTTTCGTGAGAGTGCCTGCATTTGGGGCTTTTCACTTTTCCGTTTTTATATTGATAAGGCTGAAAATATCCATGATAAGATAAGAACTAAGTGATGTAATAGCTGTTGTTATTATATGTTTGCACTCAATTCCAATTCCATTGCAATATTCAAATATAAAATCAAAAGTTAAGAGATAATAATATTCTTTACAAAATGTTTGTCGTTTTTAAATATATTATTAGATTATAAGAAATTACCCAAGTTAGAAATAGTCATAGTAGAATTTTATAATGTTAAATGCACTAAATTTAATTATCACATTAAATTAAAAAAAAAAATTAAAAACTAAAAAAGAAGTTTTAATTTACCGATTTTTATTCATTTTTGTTTTTTGTTAAATACACTCGATTCATTATTATCCTTTACAATTCAAGTTAAAAGATAAAAAGAATTTGCGGTGCAACACCTTAAAAATTTAAAGTGTAAGCGGTTATCATATAAAAGAAATATTTTTCGTGATGAACTCAATAAATGTAACAGCGACAACTATGTAAATATCAGAAGGCAAATAACAAAAACAAATTTGCAGCATTTTTATATAGTAAGAAAACATTTAAACAAAAAAAATAAAAGAGAAAAATATTGAAGCAAAAAAAAAATTTAATGTTAAAGAGGACGAAAAAATTGCAAAAATCCCAGAAGTTCTTCCTTTAACTAAATTTCTAAATAAAGGAGCACAAAAAGGTGTAAAAAATTTGCTCTACCTTGATTATTGAATAACAGAATATAAAAATATTTCTATATATTTTGATTCTTTTTTTTTTTTTATTAAAAAAAAAGTTAAATAAATTCATGTAATTTTTTTAAATTTTATTTCTTTTTGTTCATAAAGAAATTTTACTATTGTATATTGTAATCTAGTATTAAAATAAATAAAAAAAAGTTATTATTTAGTAGAGGAAAAATTTAAATATATAGGTATATGCATATAAGAATTCAATGTTAATATCCCTACGGAAAAGAATCCACACATATTCGGTAGATATCAAAAGACATTCAATGGTGTCTCAATGCGTTCTAAAACATTAAATTAAATCTAGTGTGTATACAGAATTTCATTTAGTAAGAGAGAAGGTGATTATAAGTGAAAAAGGAGTAGAGTAAAACTATTAGTGCAAAATGCACATAGCACTAAACTTAATGCTTGTTGAGTGAAACAACGAAACTCAGAATAGCAACTATAATTCAAATAAGTTATGATATTTTAGTCGGACACTTCCAAAATTGCAATACGTTTCCAAAATTGCAATATAAAAATGCTATACATCTTGCATGACTTTTTGATAAATCAGGTATATGCAAACCATTAAAGCACTCCAAAAAATTAAAAATATTTCAGAGAATGGTGTATGATTCTTTCCAAAAAAAGTTTATAAAAAAATCGTCATTCACAAATTTCTAATACTGAAATATTTAAGAAAACCGAACAAACTTACTATACTGAGTAGTACTATTTTCTATTATTATGGATTGAATTTAATGCAAAACTAGTAAAATGATAAAGTTAATTACATTCAAGTTTAAAGAAAGAGAAAATGAATTTCCACTACATTTGACAAAAACAGTTAGATACACACTATATACTACTGAACAACATTTATATCTAAATTTTAATATGTTATGAAATTTTTATTCTAAACTACATAACGCAACCAAAATTAAATTACATCCCCTTACTTATAAACACTACTCGATATTATAAGAACATAAAAGAATAAAATAAACAAAAATTAAATTAAAATGAACAACAAATTCAGTTAAAATTTGCAATCTTTAGATTATGTGTTACTTCAAAAATCGTTGAGATGATTTTTCGATCAAAATAACAACCATAGTCACGCTTTGTTTAACTGATGAACCTAAACGATAATGAGTATACATTACGACCGTTGAAATAAAAAACCCATAGTATATCAGTTGTTAGTTGTTATTTTTTATTTGTTCGGCATTTTTTTAACAGTTTTACTTTACTACTTTTCTGCATTTTTCTTTATTTTTTATTATTATTACTGAATATACTCTCGCTTCTGGGGATTAGAACATTATTCTGACCAAGTTTTACCTAATCCAAAATAAAAATCTCTTATTTTAATAATAGCAAAAAAAAGAAAAACAGAAATCAATATAAAAAATCAACAAAAAAATGCAGTAGCAGAATTCGGAATTTAATGAAAACTTTAATGTACAAAAAAAAAGAACAAATTTATGTGTGTGTACGTATTTCTCATCGTAAGTGCTTGGTCGCTTTTTTATTTTTATCATTATTATTGCTATGCTTTTGTTTTGTTTTTAATTTTAGCCGAAAACAATTTTACACTTAAATTTTAAGTTAACAATATTAACAATTTTAGATTAAATAACAGTGATAAGAGAAATGTTTTTTTTTTATGTTTTCTTATTTTTAATTTTTATTTGTTTATTCTCTTATGCTCTGTATATAGTAATACTAATATATCGTAATTTTTAAATAATTAAAAAAATTTTAACGAAGTATTTTATTTATACAACATTTTTTATAGCTTTCTTATATTATTTAATATTTTGAAAATAAAATGAAAGACGGCAGCTCATTAATTGCATTTATCATAGATGACACTAATGTTATCTATTACTTACTACAAATTTTGTAATATACATAATATATATCTATACATACATATACATATATAAAACACGTCAACTCAAAATTGCTTAATCTGTTTAATATTCATTTTATATAGGTGTAAGATTAAGTATTACAGATAATATTATAAATTATGATAATAACATTGTGATATGTAAATGATAAGTTTCTCAACAGGATCAATATGTAATATTATGTTGTTTGATAAACATATATATTTATAATGTGTATATATAATTTAGTGTAAATGTGCAACCACTTAATATGTTGGAATGGTTTCAGATACTGTTCGTATAAATGGAGTTTTACATAAAAATTTTAGAGAATAATTAGTATATTAACTTGATCGATATCACTGAGCGAAAAACCACAATGCAAAATTTACATTGTTTAATGTAAATTTTTTGCATTGTAAAAATTATCGTTTTATTTGAAAAATTTTTGAAAAAATTTGTGGTCATTGTAAAATTAAATATGTACGATATGAATTTATATATCTCGTATATCATTTTGCTAGCACTTCAAATTTCTGTATTTTTCATTATGGATGTATAAATATTCACTATCATTACACAATGCAAAAATGTAAAATTTTAAGAATCGCATATCGTATACCATGTAAATTGATACATAATCTTTATAATTTTTCTATTACTTTTTTTAAAAATCAGCTGTATGAATTTATAGGGATCAGCTATTATTTTACAATTCACAAAGTAAAAATATAATGCTGCCATTGTGAAATTATAACGAACACATATCTATTGACATTGCGCACATATAAAATCATATGGCATAATGACGTTTTTACCAATAAGTAAATTTAAATTTACAATGGGTTAGTAAGGAATTTAAAATTTGTCAAACGCGTTTAAGCACGCTTATTTGTTAAGTGCAAGTTTTTTTACTAATAGTGTTTTTAGTATATTGTGTAAAATTTTAAATGTTGTGTAAAGTAAAAAAAAAAAAATAAGTTTAATAAAATAGAGTTTCATTACGCTATAATTTAAATTTGACCAACTTTTGTAGCTTTACAAGTACAGCTAGATTGTAGATTGTAGATTTATAATTTGAGGGCTGGTACCTCCGTCCCAGCGTCACCGCGGCCAGTATGACCTATTGTAACTAACCTCCATAGACGTTGAAATCTATGCTATCCCTGTTTCCTCAAGAAATCTGGAGATACTGCACAAT
>JXOW01019054.1:0-12006 GCA_001014875.1 Condylostylus patibulatus | reverse complement strand
ATATTAAAAATACATTTCAGTCGCACATTCAGTGCTTAATTAATCAAATTAAAAATAGCTTCCTGAACATTTATAACAAAGAAAAAAAATCACGTAATTTCATTGCATTGGTAGTGAACATTTAAAAAAACGCCGATACTCGCATTCATTTTTCGAGACGCTCACTGTATACGTTTTAACTAACTCCCAATAAAAGTCTAATTATATTTTCATTTGAGATACCCAAGTATTACCAAATTTTGAAAACTTTCTTATCGTACTCAATANGTTTTAACTAACTCCCAATAAAAGTCTAATTACATTTTCAATTGAGATACCTAAGTATTACCAAATCTTTGGAAACTTTCTTACCGTACTCAATAAATTTCTATGACATGTTTTTATTTTTGTATATAATAATAGACATTTAGAATATTATTCCAGGTACCGTAGAATATCTTAACGTAACTAAATTACTGGTTAGTCAAATTAAGTAAAAAAGTGTTGCAAATTTACATGATTGCATACTTATTTGCACATACTTTTGTAAATAAATTTAGATGAATTTAAATATTTAACAGCACTCAATATTGTTTATATTTCTGTACGTGTAAATTTATAAGTTTTAATCTATACCCTTCATATTGCACTTTTAATAGTAAAACAACAACTAATTTTTTAAATACTCTTTTATATGGGTATACGAATTTAAATTACCATTATCTGTTGATGCAACAAAATGTCAAGATTCGATTTTTATTACACATTTAAATATAACAATAAAAGTCAGTCAAAATTTACAAAATATTAAGTAAAATTTATATTAAAAGATTAATGATATTTTTGTATAAAATTGATTGTTAACTATTACATACTAATATAATATATTTTATGTTTCTATGTAAAATGTTAGTATGAACTTTGTTATTTAGACTTGGCCATGACTAAAAGGTTAATAACATAAAATACTTGAGTTGTAAAAGAAATATCATTCAAATATCAAACATTATACTTATTGATATATATGTATATATATACTTATGTATGTAGACATCATTAAAGTTGCAAACAAAAATATTAGTAAAATTTTAGTATAAAACTTTAATATTATATCTAATTTACATGAACTATAGAGATATTTGTAATAAACTATATTATAGTACATTAAAAATTAATTAAGCCGACTGACTATTTTATATTTTGAAATTGTCCAGGGTTTGGATCTGAGTATAGTAAAATAATTTTACTACATAATTTTTTTTTCAATATGTATAATTAAAGAACTGTGAATTACATACATATATGCGTTTAATACCGTGCTATATTCCAAGATCATTTGGCCTCAATTTAATAATGAATTCAAATAATAGACATATGTATTACATAANCATTTGGCCTCAATTTAATAATGAATTCAAATTATAGACATATGTATTACATAATATGTATATGAATTCGATTATTTAATAATTCGTTAGTAAAACATTAATAAATTTGGAGGCGGTCTTGAGTGTATAACTACGTATTATCAATATTGAATGCATTTGCTACATACATATACCTACATGTAAATATAACAGACGAGGGACATTGATAGTATGCAGAAATTTTTCTTAAATATTATATTCAACTTACAATTATTAAGATTACCAACTATTGATTACATCATGAAATTATTTTTGCAATACAAATCAAGTTCAAAATCCTTATAATGCCACTCTTTAGAATATTATACAACACTATTTGATTTTTTATAAATTACTTCATTATGTCGAAAAGAAAATTTTAAACTTCATTATTTCTCTTTTCAGAAGGAATCGCATCTTATGTCCAAAAAAGTAATTTTACAGTAGAGTAATTTTTCATTAAAAATCAATTTCTGAAAAAAGTTTTTGTAATCTAAGAAATTTCGATTCCACAATTTTAATAATTTTTTTTAAGTGACGGAGAACGCAATTANAAGAAATTTCGATTCCACAATTTTAATAATTTCTTTTTTCTTTTAAGTGACGTGGAACGCAATTAATTTAAGTAAGTACTTTAGGTATGAACATGAAAAATTCGATTTAAAGTTTTCTGACTTCTTTATATTTAGCACTGCCATGAACGCGTTAAAATAAGTTAGACATAAGATGGAATTTCAAATGTCTGTAAAAACCCTAAAACTGGAGGTAGAAGATCCCTGACTAGACAAAATGAAAGGAAATTATTCAAAAAAATTCAATGGTTTAAAATTTTTAAAACATCTTAAGTCGACTTAAGATACTTTGCCTTTTGGGTAGAGATTTGTTAATTTTCAAAAATCATTGTTTAGTATTTATATTGAATACGTTACGTACAAAACGTTAATGAACTTATTTTGTTGTGGAATCAATTCTAAAATTTTTGATATGTCAATAAATTGTGCTTATTTAAAATCAAAATACATTTATCCAAATAATTTACAAAATTGAAACAGTGAAATATTACATGTAATCCCAGCTAGCATTTCAATAGTATGTACGTAATTATCGAAGATTTGATAATTGAAAAATTTTAATAATTTCATAAAATCATTTGATTTTAGTTTTACACTAACTCATATAAAATCGAAAATTCAACTTCCCCAAGAGTTTAAAATGTTAAAAACAAGAAAATGATAATGTAAAAATATAAAACCAAAAAAATTACCTACAATGATAAAGTTACAACAAAAAAAAAATCAATTTTTATCTAATATTGGTTGAATGCCGATATTCGTGATTCCCAATTAGTTTTGTGGAAAAAAAAAAACGAAAAACAAAACAAAAAACATTGTTGCAATCAATCATTTACAAATTAAAAATAATAAAAAAAAAAAATAAAATTTGCATTTAACGATCGCGAAGATTTAATAATTTTGTTGGCTTATTGTGTTTTTACTTTAGTAAATTAGAATTGAGTTAGTGTTGCTCTTTCTCTCTTTTCTCCCCTCTTTTATCAGAGTACCTTTAATGAGACTTTTAACATTCTCTTTTTTCTTTTTTTTTTTAATATTGAATTATAAAGTTTCAAGGTTGATAATTTTTTGTTTTTTTTTTTCTTCTTTTATTTCTTTGCTCTATCTTTGTATTTTATTAATGCAATAATAAATGAACTTTTTTATTCAACGATATTTATCATCAACAACAACAACAATAACAATAACAAAATATAAAATGCAATTCATTCATTCTTAATTTTAGCATCATTTTATTAATTATAAATTTATAAGCTCGTAAAATTTGTTATTTTTTTTATTTTTATTCAATTTTTATTCACTTGCTTTTTTTTCAATTCAAAACTTTTATTAGCATACGTAATTCAAGTAATTTATTTAGCATACGTAATTAAGTACAAACATAATGATTATAAATTATAAATAAAAACATCAATCAAGTAATCATTTCAATCTTGAATTGCATATGAATTGAAAAAAAAAAAAAAAAACGAATCTTTTTTATTGAATTTCTGAATTATAATTATAAAATTTGTTTTTGTAATTTATGTACTTGTTGTACTTTTGTTTTTAAAGAAGATACATACTTATTATCTAAGATTCAAAGGAAATGATTTAAAAAAAAAAAAACAGAAAAACCAAAAATAAAGAAGAAGATTCAATATTATTTTACAATAAAAAATTATTTTTTTTCCATATAAATCATAAAATCTCATATTCCGGGTTTAAATAACCGTGCCTTTGATTATCTCTTAAAAAAACAAAACTCAAAAAAAATATAAAACCATGAATTTTTATGTTTAATTCACGATCTGAGCAAATATTTGACATAGAATAATTAGTGGATATCTAAAAAAAAGAGTGTTTTTTCTTATCACTTAATTTAACACTATTAAAATATTTAAAATATCAATTATATTACTAATTACCATAAAAAAAAATGAAAAATTATTAATAAAAAATTAAAAATTCGAAAAATATCAGTGAGATTCTATTATTTAATTAGTAGGCATTCAAGTAATAGCTAGATTTAAATTCTTATTCAAGTATGATTAAGTACATTGTAAATCTTGAATAATTTATAAAAGATAAAATCTCATTTTAAAAGATTTGAATTCTTAAACAAAAATTTACCTTAATCTTTTGATAAACTTAACCTACAATATGCATATTATATAATGAAAAACAGAAATGGTCATTACAATTACAGTGGAGCCTGCACATCTTCAACTTGTACAACTCGAAAATATTCTTAATTCGAAACTGTAGCCTCTAGTATACGAGTTTCATCAACCAATCGAACTAATGTCATTTTGAAAAATCGCTAGTACGTATTTCGATTACGATGATACGATTAAATCGATTTTCAAATTGGTTGAATTTTTTTCAAATGAAATAAAATTCATTTGTGTTATTTTTATTATTGGAAATAAAAATAATTTTTGTGTAGGAAAATTTCATAATTTTTTGCAAAAAACTTTTTCTAATTCTGAAAAAATATTCGAGAGAAACGGAAAAAAAGAGCAAAAGAAAAAAAGTATGATGTGAAATGAAACGTGAATTTGACTGTTTTTATTTGACAATTCATTTGCAAATTTTTTTTTTTTTTTGATCAAATCAAGAAAGAAATAATAAAAATACTGAGCATTATTTGTAACATTTTAAAAATTACAATTTTATTACGAAAATTAATTGCAACTTAAATGGNAAAGAAATAATAAAAATACTGAGCATTATTTGTAACATTTTAAAAATTACAATTTTATTACGAAAATTAATTGCTACTTAAATGGAATAATTGTGTCAGTGAACCTCATTTTTTTTAGTTTTCACGTACACTGTTTGTATTTTTAAGAACTTTTATATATTTTTCAATTGAATTTATATGATTTTCTATTTTTTTATAACTTGAAACCTCTTGAAAGTTGAAGAGATTTAGTGTTTCCGTACTACTCCATATTATGAAAGTCCGGACTGTATAACAATTTCTTCCTTTTTCATGTCTATAAGTATAATTTATTCTTAAAAATTTATTTACAGTACCTTCGATTACATATTAAATATTATTTATGGTTGTTGTTTTTCCAACCATCCTAGAAATTTTTTCAATATTCTTCTTTCAATATCTAATACATATTAATTTTTCCAATATTATCTACTAGATGTCACTGTCCATAAGATACTAAATATTATGATGACTTACTTTTTATCATTTTACAATAAACTTTATTTTTTCTTTTCTCTTTCACTATTGAAATGTTAGTTAAAGCATTTAAATGAAAATTTCTTTAAAAAAAAAAAGAGGGAAAAAAAATAATTTCCCACAATATATTTTTTTTTTATAAACATTAAAACTCGATTTCAAATCGTTTTTCATTGACTTTATGACTTATTTAACAATCAGTTTTTCATATCTTATACAATAACTCAACTAACTACCTTCCATAATTCAACATGCTTCATACATATGCATTTCTCATATAGACAATAATAATTAATATTGCAAATAACATAACTTTTATACAATAATTGTAAATATATTTATGGAAAAAAAAAACTATTACATTTTTATGCAGGTACAAAAGACTTCAATTATTACAAAAATACAACAGTATATTCATATAAATAATTTAAATGCATTTTTCTCAATGGAGCAAAACTTGTCGATGTGATAAGCCATGAATATCTCCGTCTTTTTTTCCTTACATGCAAGTAAAAATAAACAATAAAAAAAATCTGATGTATAATTGTACAAAAAGTACAGAAGTAATACAACAACCATTAATATTATGATGCTATGTATATTAAGAGAGCAAAAAAGAGACTGTCATCTCGAGAGAATTTAAACTGAATGTTGATCTTCCATTTATAATTCATAGGGAATATTAGAGCGCAGATAAAAATATTTTTTCAATCAAAAATAGTTTTTTTTTGAAAATTAATGAAATTTATATTTTCGAAAAAATAAGTGGCCGAAAATTGTAAATTTACGAATTTTAGGAGACGGTAATTCGAGAGGCGAAGGAAACAAAAAGAAATTTTCTTCTAATGAAATAAAGTAAATATTATAAATATCTACAAATTTTAAAATTTCATATTTCATTTATGACTTGCCGTCTACGAGGAAACTAATGTCAAAAATTTGAAAAAAGCTAATTTAAAATAACGGTTAATTTTAACACCAATTTTGACAAAATTGAATTTTGTATGCTTTTTCATGTTCTGCGTATACAGAATTCAAAAAGTTTTTGTGGTTTCGATACAATAAATTATCAAAAAATGGCATTTTTAAAACTTTGAGTTGTATATTAAATTATTTTAACTTTATTTCAAAAGTATTTGTAATTTTCAATAAAAAAAAAATAGTAAGATTATAATGGAAAACAATATAAAAATAAATTTAGTATGTATTAAAAAAATTTGAAAAGTTTTTCAGATTTTTATATTCATACTAAATTCATGTATTTCATGTATTTTTAATACAATATATGCGATATTTTATCCTAACAAAAACCTGTTCTAACATTAATGTCAGGTGACAATTTGCAACTTTTTTAATTTGGAAATAAAAAAAAAATCTGAGTTTTTTAAGATATTCAAAATTTTATGTCCTAACACTATAAATTTTTTTTATCAACCATTTACATTGGTTCTGAATTACGTTGAAATCTGAATCATTTTATATTCTGAAATGAAATAATCATTTTGTTGTTATTTTACAATTTATTTTCATTTATACATATACATATGTATGTATGTGTATATAGTACTTATACGTAGTTTATATCATAATCTTTGATTACATGAAATAAAGGTTTTAAGTGCAACAAGTTTTGTTCTTTATACTTTTAAAAAACTTGTTTTATGATGTACTCTAACCAGGAAATTGTTTACTTAAAGCATATTTCAATCGCATTATACTTATTGCTATAGAGAGGAAAGCAAAAAAAAAAAGAAACCTGAGGTTAAAAGAAGGTTGTCGCTCAAGAAATGAATGCCAATGTGATAAGGGGAAAGGTTTAATAGATTTTTATTTAAAAAAATAAAAAAAAATACTTTTCTAGTTAATAAATTTCTTTTCACTTTTAAAAGTGGAATACAAAAATTTGTACAAAATAAGAATTTTATTTTTTTCTAAATTTTTTCGGATAATCTGGAATTTTGAAATGTATGTAATAAATGGTTTGTATATATGTATGTGTATAAAATAAACACAAATACTTTTCTTTTTCTTTTGTGTTTTATAATAAGTATTACCTAAGTAGTAAGATAGTCAATTAATATCAATAAAATTTCAAATATCAAATTATACCTAACGCCTCANATATCAATAAAATTTCAAATATCAAATTATACGTAACGCCTCAAATTATGCAATATTTTCATTTTCAATACAAAATATGTATGTATGTACAAACTTTTGTTATTTTTTAAATTATGTTGCAGTTTTCATTTTCACTGTATATTTTGTACTAAAAACTACGTAAATGCTTCAAAATAACGCAAATTAACGTATAACATATAGCTAGATGTATTTTATATTTACATAAATTGTTACAACTTATGCAATTTGNACTTATGCCATTTGTTGCAGTAGATACACAATAAGTTTTAAATTAAAACTATTTTATGTTAAATCTAGTATTGGATATTTGAACTTNGTTGCAGTAGATACACAATAAGTTTTAAATTAGAACTATTTTATGTTAAATCTAGTATTAGATATTTGAACTTAAAAGACATTTTTCAATTGAACATGATTTAAATAATGTTAAATTTGACTTGATTTTCCGAAATATACATAATTAATTTTTAATATTTCAAAATTATTTCTATTATAATGCTATACATATTAGAGATTATTTTANATTAGAGTTTATTTTAATCTCGAGCAATCAATATGAAAACTTGTTTTCTACCATATCTATAATGTTCGTAAACTTTATAACTGAACCTTATGAAATTTTATAATTCGAAAACTATTCTTCAAAAGAAACAAAAAAAACAAACGAATGACTTTAAAAAAAACTGCACCAAAACAAATTATTTCTTTCATATTCCATTAATTTCAATTTATTTTCTCATAAAATTTCATAAATTTAGAATTTTATCTTTTTACTGTCTACTGTCCAATAAAAAAGTTAACCACCTGTTATCATATTTTTTCTTGCTTATTTTAAATAATTTATTTTTTAAATTTTCAATAAATTTTTTTTCAATTTGTACCAGTTTTTCTTTTAATCAGAAAATGGAAAATTTAATACAATAAATTATAATAGTTTTACAAATATTATAAAAAAAATTATTGAAATCAATGAATAAATAGTTATGGTAAAATAGTTTCAGTGAACTCAAATATTAACCTAACTTGAACTACTACAATTCATTTTGAAAATATCGATTTTTTTTAATCAAAGTTTACAATTACAGTTAAGTAATTTTTTTAGTAAAATGTGTAGCAAAATTATATTTTATGCATGAAATTTTCTATAAATCCATTATTAAATGATTCTGTGTAAGAAATTTTAACAAATTTCAGAGAATATTTTAAAACGACATCTATAAAGTACATACATATTTTCTTCGTTAATTGTGACATTTCCAAAAGTAACATATTGTAACCCAGTTAAACTTTACTTGCTTAAACCTCCTGTAACTTGAACTCTTCTTTAAAATTACATTATTTTTTTTCTAATTAATGTTCTTAAATGTTTGATTATGTTTATTATATTCTCTTAACTTATTTCTGACATTTAGGTTTCGAGCTATAAAAGTAATAAGAAGTAGATATAGCGAAGTTTTTGGTTTTTCCTTACTTATTTAACTTTAATAAGATTTTCTATTTATTAAAAAACTTATTGTAAAGAAAATGTTATTTATGACATACTAAAGAATCTAAAATTTATATTCCTGATCATAGAAAAATTTGGTACCCCAATTTGTTTTTTGATAAGCATACGTACATTTAGTTAAATTTTAATTTAGGTAATTCCCACGTATTATTTGACAATGCTATTATAATGCCACTTTTTAAAATTACTTTGTTTAATACAACTTTACTACAATTTATTATATCTATTGTCACAACACTAACAAAGTCATTAAACTACAGTGATATCATAAAAATCCTATAATAATAAACAATAATTTGCAGAAAAAAGAAAAAAAACCAAACGTAATGGAAAATTGACAGATTTTATTGCTTTATACAAAAAAAAAAGAAAAATAGTTATGTTTTGTAAACTAGTAAATACCAATACAAAATTAATATGGAAAGTGATATTGAACAGATGGAAAAGACATTATTGTGTGCCCATTTTTTTTTATATTCTGCTGTTAATTAACAAAACGTACAGTAATATTTAAGTGATAATGCAAGTTTTATTGCAAATCGATGTATGTAATTAAATTTGGATTACTATAAAATAACATTTTAACTCAAAGATTGTTTGAATCGAAAAACATGTCGAAAAATGGAGAGAAGCAAAAGTAGAAATAATCTGTAATTAACAGATCGTTTTCAGCTTACATTTACACTTTCAAAAGTAGTCTTACTATTTTTTTTTTTATTTATATTATAGAAAAATCATTTTATCAAAATTTTAGATTCACATATATATGTATGTACATCACCTAGATAGTTATATTGTATTAACTGAAAGTTGTCTGCTTATTTGCATATTACACAATATTTGTCTTCGAAATCGGGAAGGTTTAATAATACCTTTTAGTTTAATAATACTTTTATGAAAGTCACTATTCCGAAAACTTATTGATAAATTAATTTTTTTAAAGATGCTGCAAATTTAAATAATTCGGTATACAGATAAGCTCTTAAACAAATTTAAAATTTTTCATTAAATTTTTGCATTAAATTAAAAATCTATTCTTAATCNACAGATAAGCTCTTAAACAAATTTAAAATTTTTTATTAAATTTTTGCATTAAATTAAAAATTTATTCTTAATTNGCTCTTAAACAAATTTAAAATTTTTCATTAAATTTTTGCATTAAATTAAAAATCTATTCTTAATCTTTTCTCCTTTTAAGAATTTAATTAACAAAATTTACAAATCATAATCTATTGAAATTCTTTTTTACTCACTAATTCAATAATTCAGTAATAAAAAATAACAAAAATACAAAAAGGTTCTTCTGACATTACATTGAATATTGTATTGTATAAACAAAAGATCTCTTTGTGTCACTTAAATGAACTCGTTTGCGAATGTGCTACAAATGAATGAATATGAAATATTTTTGTGCCATTTTTTTCATTTTTTTATCTTAGACAAAAACCATTGTTACTTTGTTACTTTATGATGGTTTTGCTTTTCAAACCAAGAAAAAGAATGCAAATAATTGATTGATTATTTTAGTTGCTAGAGAAATTGGTAATGTTTGTAAATATGTAATAGGTATACGTATGTATGTACAACAGTGTAAAGAATTTAAGAATTCAAAAATAATAGAAGAAATGTATATGAATAAAGGTGTTACTTACAAAGTATTGTATTGTTTAATATTAAATGAGAATTCAAAATAATGAGAAACCAAAAATGTGAAAAATATTTGTAAAAAAGATTTTATTATAATTATGATTTTATGGCTTTCTTCTTTAATGAGAAAAACTGTACTTTTTTATTGTTGTTGTTTCATTTTTTATTTTTAATTCTTTAAATATTTTAATTACTTTAAATAATTTTATATTGATTCAAATAATTTTATATTGTAGGACACAAAATTTGTAAGTTCATCTTAAACTAAATGCATTTAAATGTAAACTGTTCATGGAACAGAGCTATTATTGATACTACATATTTGTACATGCGTCATCTGTCATTATAGACAGATGGCATAATAATTATAATTTGTACTTGTTGAAATGTAAGAATAAAGCAACATACCGTATTAATAAAAGTACTTATAAGTTTTTTTTTTGACTCACAAAGTTGCTCAAAAATATTTAAAATTAATTAATTAAAATTTTTAATGCAGAATCATACAATTTATAAAATAATTTCTTATTGAATTTCATATTTACAATTCGAATTTCTTTCGACGTCTCCCAAAAATCATCATACTAAATAAATAAACACTGTAAAATATGTGAATTCTAATCGTAATGGCGCAGTAATTTCCGAGAAAACCTTTATTCGAAAATATGTAATATTATTTATAATTATTCTCACTTATGTATCATCGTGAAAATATTTTCAATTTTATTTTATTCCATACAATTTTTAAAAACCACAAAAAAAATTTCTTGTTTTTTATTATTTACTGTCTATAGTCTACATATCTGTATGTAGTTCATAAATTTTCTAAATTATGCGAGTCTAGTCTAATTATCTAAACATACATTTTTAATGAAATATTCAAATTATTATATAAAAAGTATTTAAAAACGCTTCCGATAACAATTTCGAAAAAAAAAAATATAAAGTACAAAAAATAAAGGAAAATGAGTCACTGCGATTCATTTCTCAGGTTGTTTTTCTTTTAGTTAATAATTCACAAAAAAAAATATCGCACATACTCAATTTGGTGAATTAAATTATTTATTTTCAATACGTACAGTACGCTGACCTTTGCTGAATTATTATATTGGATCAGACACAAAAATAAAGAATAAAATAAAAAAAGAAAAAACTTTTTCGAATTTCAAAATTAAAATTTTAAATATAATATGTAATTTGCAATTTCTGCAATTTAAATTAAAATCACTTTATTTGGATTTTATTGTTTTCTTTAAATTAATTATTAATAAATTTTCAAATATAGACATAAAAAATGTACGGTATATGAAATGATGTAACTTGATTGAGAAACGTCAAAGTAAATATTTTTAATATAGTACCTTTAAGTTTTGATAAGTAATACACTCCGTGCCACATCAATAAGAGCACAATAAATTATTAATACTAGATAGAGAATAATTTTTTGAGATAATATTGTGAATTATGTGCATAAAATAAGTGTAAGTGTACTTATACTTAAGTATAGTTGCCAACTTTTCATAGCCTTCTACATTTGAAGTGGTTCCGGTGAATCTTTAATTTAGAGCCCTA
>JXOW01018261.1:0-10227 GCA_001014875.1 Condylostylus patibulatus | reverse complement strand
TTAATATAAATTTGGCTCTTTCAGAGAAATCTATGATCTACAAGTATCCCGTTATAAGAATACTTGATAGATAATAGATATTATCCTAACACAGTTCGAATGGTTTCGTTCGTTTAAGTCGTCTAACAAAATTTTGATCGTCAGCTAATCATGCCACTTCTTCGTTGGCATGTTGGGAAAGACGAATTTTGTGGCGTGAAGCTCCTTTTCTTATTTCGTCAGCTATTAAAGGAATTCTGAGATCCCTATAAATATCAGTATTACGAACAAACCAGGGAGCGGCAACAATATTACGTTATACTTTATTTTGGAACGTTTGAATAATTTGAATATGTAGTTGTTTAGCACAACCCCTTATTTGAATACCGTAAGTTCAGACCGGCTTTAATATTTGATTATAGATCAAAATTTTGTTGTGCATAGACATCGAAGATTTACGGTCAATCAGCCAGTTTAATTTGCCGTATTTTATTTGCAGTTCTCCTTTCTTTTTCTTGACGTGTTCCTTCCATTTCAGCTTAGCATCCAACGTTATTCCTAAGTATTTCGCTGAGTTTTCGTGTGGTATAGTTATATTGTAAAATAGAAATAAACCTCTAATCATTTTAATAAAGAAGATAATTAATAGTTAAAATTTCGTATAAATTTTTTGTATCAATAAAAGTGTGCCTTAATTTCTAGAATATAAATTTTTTTGTGACATTAATAAGACTATTTTGTCACAAGATATGTGATTCAAATATCTCAAGGTAACATTTTGACTATGATAAAGCTTTGTGATATAATAAAGGTGCTTGGTGATGTTATTGATTTTATTACAGTTCATTCTATATCCTTTAGTGCATTCAGGATGGGATTTAGATTTCAAAAAAGTCTCTTAATGATTGTTTTGGAAGCGAATACATTCAGAATATTTATATTTTATTTCTATATAATGCCATACTCCAATATTCTGAAATAATAAATTTAGATCAAAATTTTGTATGTACTTTCAGTTAAATCTGCTTTCGTTGGTTGGTTTTTGAGCCTATATGTATATAACTGACAAATTACGTTAACAAATTTTGTCTATATTAGTTAAAAAGCAGGAGTGTTGAAATGAGCTCTATAAATTCAAAAAAATACTTTCCTTTATTCTTGGGCTTTTAACTTCTACAGAAATTCGAGAAAATTAACCTTTTTACTATAGTAAACCTAAGATATAGGGATTGGATATTCAAGAAAAGTTAATAATTTTCTGTTATCATCATTTATGAAGATCCAGATAGCTATAAATTGTTCGAGATAATGGCTGGAAAACAGTAAGAGGTAGGATAATAAAGCACCATCAATCACAACCGAATTATATAAGCCGTATTTTTGTATAAATGTCACATCTGTTTTGCTTGAACTTTGTCTTATGTTTCATGGTTTTAGATTCGTAGTCCATTATTGACTGTTTGTAACATTTCGGATGATTTATTTACTGTCAATCCATTTATTAATTTTAATTTTTGTTGAATGTAGATGGACTACTTAACTTTGCTATAATTTTGTGTGCTTTTTCTTTGACCTTGTTGCTATATTTGTTGCCAAGTCAAATGTAATTTATTTTACTGATTGGCTATTATAATTAAAAGTAATTATAAGTATATAAATTATAATAATAAGAACGAACCGTTTACTATCAATAGTATCTTACCATATAATAATAAGGTTTAAAATCTAATAAGTTCAAATGATGCCGAAAAGATTTTTTTAAATTAATTTTCGCAGAAATATAATATAGTTGAATTGATTTTTCCATAATAACAAACCTTTATTTTACTATAACCCAGAAGATATATTATGTTTCATCTTAAAATTTATTGTTATATTCTGGAAAAAATAGAACCTAATAAAGATTTAAGGCTATATTTATCAAAAAAAAAACTAATTTTCATATTTAAAACTTTGTTATTTTCTTGTTCAGATTCCTAGCTAGCTGAGCTTTAGGAAAAAATACTCCTTATAANTTTATCAAAAAAAAAACTAATTTTCATATTTAAAACTTTGTTATTTTCTTTAATCTAAAATTGTATCCATGTAAAACCTACACATTAAATATTTTTACATTTGTATAGAAGAAAATATTTGTGTAAATATTGTGTAAAGTGTAAGATTTGCCTGTGGACATACATCCATACATAATGTTTTTCAATATGCGTATATAAATAAAAAAAAATAAAAAGAAGAAATGCTTATACTATTTTCCGCCCCTTATATTTAGTTCTTATTTTTATTTAGCGAATAATACGCCAGTATTAGTTCTTGTAAGTATTGTACGTATAAACTAGTCAAAAAATAAAATTGAATATTGGTTGGTATGATATTTTCTCTATGCTCTGATATTATATTTAATGTAGTACGTATTATGGAAACATAATTGCCTTTAGGTATATGTGTATGTACGTTTATACATATATATATAGATATTTGTGTATGTCTGCATGAAATGGCAAATTTTTAGATGAATTTGGAATTCTGTATAGTATAATAATTTTTGTTGCTTCATTCTGTATAATATTATTAAAGTGATGTCAATAAGGTCAACCTTAAGACGATTTTTTATAAAATTGCGAAACTATAATTTAATTTAAACAAGTAAAAACGTTTCAGTCGATTGTAACGGACTGAATTATACGCTACACCATGGACAAGCTGACTGTAAAAAACTGTATTTTAACTGAATTAGGAAGAATAATACACTTTATATATAGCATAATATTTATTTGTAATGTACTGATATAAATTTTTAATTAAAAAATCCCTATATTTATATTTTCTCATACGCTGTATGACAACTACCCGAACTGATTGAGATATTTGATTTAAATTTTAAAGGTTTATGAGAAATATAATTTCGCCGCAAATTTGACAAATTTTAAGAAATTATCTTTATTTGTTGTTATTAGTTTTTGAAATATTCCAAATAATCTTTTTGAGTTGCATGGTAGCTACCCGAACCCGTTGTTCAAATTGGTATAATTACAACAGCAGTCGTCCTTGGTCAAAAATAAACAATTTCTGAAAGTTTGGCTGGGCTAACTTTTTTCGTTTTTGAGTTATCGTGCGGCCACCAAGACGTGCACTTAGGGCAGATAGGCCCGTTGTGATACCGCTGGATCTCCAATTCCCTACACCTACATGAACCAGCTCGAGCCCCTTATGAACCGGTTAAGATCCCTAGCATTTGCATTCGCTAGAATTAAGATCCCTAGCATTTGCATTCGCTAGACGAACATGCGTAAAACGATGCAGAATTTTAAGCTGGGCAAGAATAACTCTACATATTAGTATCACAGACGACTCCTTAAAGTGGTTACAAGCTCCATACCAAAGTTAGTATACCCTTCACGAAGGTGTAGCATATAAAAATTTCACGAAAACTTTTTAATTAAAAAAAAAACTCATTTTCAGATTTTTATGTACTTTTAGTAAATACAGTACATAAAAAACGCGTTTTTTTTAAATAAATTTAACACTCTTATGCTGGATTTCGTGCGGAACGGAATTCGTATAAAAATTCCGCATTTGGTATGATAGAAATCATGAGGACTCCGAATAAGTTCTGTAAAACTCGAATTCCGCAAAAAAATGGTATTCTGGTATACGTTCGGCACACGAATTCATAATAAAATCTTCCGAAGTAAAATCTTATTCGGAGAAAAAGTTTTTTATGGTATTTTTATAAAATAAAAAAGTTTCATATCAAAATGTAAGTTGATTTTGCAAATCCCAATCGCATTAATTTTCTAAAAAGGAACAATTTTTAATATTTCTCATTATCATCATATTTTTTATATATAACATATAATACCTAGGTATAAAACAAAAACATTTGATTATGACATTTGCAGATTACTTTGCAGTCGTGCAGGTCTCAGCATACTAATTCTGCGGAATTCGGAGCGGAGAACTTTATGCGGAATCAGTTCCGCACGAAATCTAGCATAAGGGTATAAATAAATAAAACCATGTAAATAAGTCACTTGTAAAACGCACTATTGTGCTAATTGGGGCATTGGCCAGCATAGTCGCGTCTGCTACTTTAATTAACAAACCGACCAAGTCACCTGCATTTCCACACATTATTTTGTATGATGTTATTACCGACCATTGCATGCAGTAATGGAGGTTATGTGATTACAAAAATTTTACATGTCAAGTTCAACGGAAGTGGTCTTCTCCATACTGGAGAAGTGCAAAAAAACTATTTTTAAAAAATGTCGGTCTGTCGGTCTGTGCACTCCTATAAGCTACTAATTTGTAGACTAATAGCTCTCTAAACTTTTTTTTCCTTACGTATCTTATTCTATTAGATGATTAAATGATTAGATTTTGAAACTGATTGTTGTTTATTGTAAGTAAATGATGTGTCTGTTTTGGCTTTTTTTTACTATATCAATTTTGGCATAGTATTAAATGCTTGGTTTAAGCAATCGTCTGATAATATATAATCATATAGAATCAATAAGACATTCCGAAAATATAATAAGCAACGGGAAATAATCAACTAGGAATTATATGTGTTCAGGACAATTAAAAGTACCCATACAATAAATTAGCTATGTTTTTTTTTCTTAATTTCATTTTTTAAAATTGTGTAGGCAAAAACTATTTGTTTTAATAATAATATTTTAGTAAAATTTTAATAAAATTTCAATTTCCAATGAACTTTTTCTATAATAAAAGTGTGGTATTTTACCTAAATGCAGTTTCTATTTTTTGAAGAACCCAAATTATTGAAAAATATTGTGTGTGTAGTTTGAATTATATGAAAAAAACAGTTTTAGATATTTTGCGACCGTGTAAAAAATGTTTCTTTAGAATTACAATTGTAAAGCAAGAGGAAAGTAAATTTTTTTCACAATACCAAAAGTTTGTTGGATTTGGATTAGAAATTGAAAATTAAGGAAATTATTTAATTTTGATTCATTTTCGAACGATTTGTTTCTATCTTCTTTAAAGATGTGCTAGTACTTACACCAAAACAATTCTTGGAATTCTATCTGAAAAGGATAATTTGGGCATACCTCTAACTACTCACAAGCTGTTGGTACGCGATGCGGCAATTGAGCAAACCAATCGCAGATGGGCAGACGTAACAACATGCAACGCGACCAGGAGATTGTGGCCAAGGCTGGATCTGCGTCGCACCGGGGGTCTGTTGTCCCTTCGACGGAGGGGGATCTGTAATAAGGGTTATAACAGGACAGTGTCTCATTGGCGAACATGCCAGGAGGATGGGTCGCCCCGGAAACGATCTCTGCAGAAGTTGCGGTGATGAGGGGAGGAAAAGGCGTTGATCCATCTCCTTTGCTCGTGTTTGGCGCTTGCGCGCGAGAGGCAAAGCTTTCTTGGGTCTTATTTCTTCGTACAGGTTACGGATCTAGTAATGCTAAGGATCTTAACCAGTTTATAAAAGGCTCGGGCTGGTTCATGTAGGGGTGGGGAATTGGAGATCCAGCGGTATCACAACGGGCCTATTTGGCCTAAGTGCACGTCTTAGTGGCCGCGTCAACCTAACCTAACCTATCCTACACCAAAACAAAATTTCAAATCAAAAACAAAAAGGAAAATAATTTAAAATTAAAAATATATATAATTTAAAACCAAGAGGCACAAAATATTGAACTTTAAAATGATTCGCTTCGGAATTATTAAAAAACAATATTAATATAATTCGACATCGATGTTTCAAAAAATTTTGACGTGAAATTAAGTGGTAGGATCACATGAATTAAATTGAAATACCACATGTAAAATCCAAAACATTAGTCATAGAACGTTCGAACTGATATTTTCTTTTAGAAATTAGAATTCTTGAGTAATGTCGTTCTTCATAACATTTTCTTTACAGTCCTGAAGTAATGTCAGAATTATTGTTTATAATTTTTATAAATTGTTTCGTATATTACTTGCAATTACTTGTAATTGTACCAAATTTTACAAAGTAAGTTTTAAATGTAAATGAGATTCTACCTGTTAGAGAAACATGACCAAACTATTTTTAATAAGATGTTAGTCTGTCTGTTCACTCCTGTATTTCAGTTTTAGCTAAAGAAATTTTCATCAAAATTTATATTTAAGTTTCAATTACAAATATGATAAATTGATCGACTCTTAGGATACATCTGGCCCCGGAAATTGGATCTTTAGCCGGAGTATAAGTTTTAAACCTTATTTGAGACAGAAATTAAAGGATTTTTTTAAACTTTATATTTCATCATTATCCATTGAAAGAACAAAACAAAATACTTCTTGGGCACTTACGAAAGTTCGATTTTTTATTTTGAAAAGTACCTTATAATATAAGGTATTATATTATAATACCTTACCAAACTTGGAATTCAAAAGAAGTTCACATAAAACATTTCCACCTCTTCATGTAACTCTTTTACACAAGATTGATACAAATAGATTATCCGAATTGGTGTACTAAAACGAAATCTTAAAAAGTAAATTATTTTCACAAAACATAATTGATAACTAAGATTATTAATAATTAAGGTGGAGGTGGAGAATTCGTAATGTAATTTAAATAATTCAGCATTGAAACACACAAAAGTTTTCATTATTATTTATTGTGTTCCTTTTTAGTTGGTATGCTCCGGGGAATTCTGTAACGGATGTCTTGTATTTAGAGACGGAGTGGACCAATCTATAAATCCAAAAATCTACAATCAAGATTTATCACTTCTGTCTACTTGCAAATAAATTAATGTGCGCTTCTACCGGAAGGGAGGTACAATAGATTCATGTTCGCGAGTGCATTGTATAATCTAATCTATACAAAAACCTGCAATCTAGAGATGTTTAGCATTTCTATCTACTTCCAATTAAATTAAAGAGTACTTACGAACATTTATGTTATAGAGTATAGCGTACTTATTGGCGTGACGATGCACCGCGACCCACAGGATCTATTGTGCCCCCCATGTAGGTGCCTATAGCACCCCTTCGAGACCAATGCTCCCGACAAACTTGAGCAGTTTTCCCGGGCCAGGATCCCGGACCAACGCACCCGTCAGCTAGAGCCCACCGAAGCAGTCCCTTCTCTTCTGGATCAGTGCTCCACAGTCCCTAAGAAGGTGTATTGGAGTCTCTCCCTCCTCTCCACAGAACCTACAAGACCCGTCGGTCTCCAGGCCCAGCCTACTCAGGTGTCCCCTAAGCCTACAGTGACCAGTCAAGAAGCCCGTGAGCAGTCTTACTTGGTTTCTACTCATCCTTATTATTTCCCTGAAGCTCCTTTGTCTGCCGGAGACCCGGATGTCGCCTCCAGTTCTCCAGCCTTTTCCTTTCTATTTTCATTCTTAGCTCTTCCCGGATCATAACATTTATGTTATAAATATTTTTACTGTTTTCATACATAATAGAATACTGAACGAAATATTGTTATTTCATTTGTCACTGGTTACTTGGTTATAAGGCGTAGCGACAACTACTTGGTACTGTTTTTACTTATTAAATATTAATATATTATGACGTTATCGTATTATTACTGCTTCTAATGTACTTTCTACTTCGATATTCTATTACCAGTATGTACCACTATTACAATTGTAATTTTAGTTTAAATCTACAATATAAGTAAAAAAATTTTGTAACTCTTGTAAATATAACTTCTGTTTTTTTCATCTTCTGTTGAGTTTTGGGAACCCCTATGCCATTTATTTACTTTTTTATTTTTTTTTTATCCTTATATTGTAATAAACACAATCATGCATTACAATAATTAGGGAAAAAATTATTTTCAAAACAATATTTTTCTTCTGTACCAAAAATACACTTTTTTTTTTATTTTTGTAGATTGTAAAATTTCCTTGTCTATATGCCAAACAAAAAACATAAAAATATGATAATAGCCAGATCCAAATAATCGCATAACGTTCAGATTAAAGGAAAGACAAAAAAAAAAGTCCTTAGGGTTGAATTATTCACATAATATCATTATTATTTTTATTGTACAAGTAAGTAAATAAAATAACTATAATACTATAAGTAAAGCAAGTAAAGTGAAATAAATACAAATTTATAAGAGGAAAAAAAAATCTACATACATACAATGGTATGTTTAAGTATTTTTGAGAAAAATGCAAGATAATATGAAATTAAGTATTAACCCTTTTAAGAGCTAGAAGCAATTTTGTGATACCTGTTATGATATGCAACAATAGGGCTAACTATAATGGTCTTAAGGTACCTTAACAATGTTACCCAAATCGTTTTTTGATAAAAATTTCACAAAAATCGTAGCTTTCCTTACCTGCAAATGACCACAATTTTTATTTTTCATACCAATGACAATAATTGTAGAAGACAAAGCTAGAAGAAGTAAACACATCCTACTCAATTGTCATTATTGTGGGTATTTTTGTAATCAAAAAAGCATTTCAAATTGAAGTGAAAATTTTTGGTTTTATTTTACAATGTACTAATAATACTTATATAGTATAGTGTTGAAATTTTCAGTGCTTGCAGTACTAAAACTTTTTATATAGTTTTTTGGAATACACCCTAAATCATTAACATTTAAATTTGATATGATCGTCTGTTATCAATTTTCAATAAAAATGAAGTTACAAGAACAACGATCTTTTCCTGTTTAATTTAATAAATATTGTGCTGATGCGTGTATTTAAGGGTAAAACTTTAACTGCTTTACCCATCTATGGGTGACGCAGTTAACGTTTTACCCTTTACCCATCATCCGGCTCAAACGTACCTAGCAAATATTGTAACACATTTAGGAAAAAAAAAATTTTCTTTTGATATTGTCCTTATTAATCATAGGATGTTTTGTAAAAAAGCCGAACTATTCGAGAACTTTTCAATGGTACCTCCACATATTTATATTTCGTCATCTTTTTCAAAGTATTTTTTCGGGATTTAAAGTCTTTGAGTCTTTCCGAACAAAATTTATAGAATTTGGCGAAAACTTTTTAACGGTACCTGTATTATGAACTTAGTCTCTTATGAGGCTTGGAGCGTCACACAGCTGATTTTGCGAAAAATCTGTAAATAAAAGTTGTAAATTTTTTCGTAATCTCTTCAACTATGTATACCCTATATTTGGCGATTTTTGGAAAGAGGTTCATAGAAAATTGATCTGCCTCTTACACTTATATCTTTGCAACCCAGGTAAAACATTTATCTGTTTGCGTATCTACAAAAAAATTATGTTCGTTTGATATAAACTCTATTAAGGTGTATACGTATGGAAAGTCAGAAAGTGTGCCCAAATGTTTTCCTTTACTTTTTTCTAGATTTTAAGTTTAGGGTAACGATTCCGGATCAATGCTTCACATTCACATAGAAGGTGTGCTAAAATCTCTTTCATATTCCCATAAAATCTGCAAGTACCGCTGCTTTGTACGGCTAGATTTTTCAGTTGTCCCTTCAGTCGGCAGTGGCCCGAGAGGATACCCATGAGCATTTTCACTTGGTTCCTGCCCATTCCCAAGATTTTCTTTACGCGCGTCTAGTTGTAATCACCCGGAAGCTTCTTTGCCTGTTTGAGCCCTAAACACCTATCCAATGCTCCGATTGCGCCTTTTCTTTATTTCCTCAATTCAGTTCGAAACGTGTGTGGTCCAATCCCGCAGAAGAGCACAAGTCCCATAAAGGGGCAAACCCTTTTTGGCCAGTGCATCCGTCACCTCATTTCCTTTGCTTTATTAATGTATATTCCATCTTAGATTTCTAATAAATCTTGAAATATTATAAAGAAAACAAGCTTGCTGTTTCCTTCAGCTTCATTTTAATTGTATATTACACCCTAAGCAAATTATAATACACGAAGTGTATAATACCAGCTTTGTATAAAAAATTAATTACGCACATTTATTCCAGTAGATGGCTTCATATTTTTGTGTTAAAAATAAATATCAAGTTTCTTATATTTAAATTTATAGGTTTTTACTTGTGTATAACAGAATTTTTATATAAAATAGTATTCCATTTAAAAACTACTCTCAACTACTCCGAAGTAGTTTAAGAATGTTACAATATATCCTTACTCATCACCATCAATAAGTTATTAGATTTTATACGGTTAAATTGCAACCAACAATCCTGGCAGAAAAAAAAATTAAAATAAATAAATAAGAATTGATGAAAATATGTTTTGATTTTTCATTACAGATTAGGGTGATTTTAGAGGTTTTTAACATTTGTTGAATTCTAACCAATTCAAAAAAAAAA
>JXOW01014637.1:0-12558 GCA_001014875.1 Condylostylus patibulatus | reverse complement strand
AGTAAGAATTTATTTCATAATACCTACATAAAAAAACAAAAAACATAACTTCACGAAAAATTTTTAATTATCAGAACTATAATAAATTATGATTATGATTTGTACTCATGTTTAATTTAACATCCTCTATTTCTAGCAGTCTTCTTTTTATTTCGTTCTTTTGTTGAAAGGTTTTTTCCATTTCAAGATTGTGACGCTTAGTTTCACTATTTTGATCTTTTAAAATATCACAAATCTTTTCTACTGCACGGTAATTTCTTTTGAGGCTCTACTGGTTTTGTTTGCCCATTTCTACAGCTTCAGATATTTTTGAAAAAATGTTTTCATTATTTTTGCTTGTTCTTCGCAATATTTAACAAGATTCTTTTTGTTTGCTGTATTTCTTCTAGTTCGGAGAGTTACTTGCGAAAATGTCAAATTTTCTTCAGTTATTGATGTAGTAGGTACATTTAATGCATTATTCGATGGACAGAATGGTTCATTTTCACTCTCTATAATAATTTCAGTAATTTCAGATGATATTGGAAATTCTGCTTCCCTCGTATTTATTCCAAAAATAGAACCACTAACACCATCGATAATTGTATAAAGGCCAGTCAAAACTGCCACAGTGTCTTCAATGTCTGTAACTGGAAGGATATTGTTTGGTCCACCACCAGTTTTTTTTATTTCATTTTTGTTGTGAACCATTGGTTTTCGAATACCCATTTTTGAATCCGCCCAAACTTTCAATAACAAAAATTAAAAAATAAGTAAACCTTTTTCCACCCAGACACATCTTTTTGTGGTATTTAACTATTTAGCTCTTTAGCAAGCTCTTGCCACAAAGACTCAACAAGATGCTTTTCTTTTTTTATGTAACCTCTCGCTATATCGGAATTGGTTTCCATGAAATTTAAAATTATTTTTTCTTGTCTCGTATTTTTATGTTTTCCCTTGTAATTGTATAAATATATTTATAATTTTTATGCAGGTAAGACAACAAAAACAAAATATGTGCTTACATTTTCCGGTTTTCAAAACCAACCAACTAATCCACTAGCAAAAAACAAAGTCAATTCAAACCGATAAAATTTAGTGGAATGAAATGTAAAATGGAATGCAGNACAATCCACTAGCAAAAAACAAAGTGAATTCAAACCGATAAAATTTAGTGGAATGAAATGTAAAATGGAATGCAGAACACCTATATTTCACTTTCGAAATTCAAGTCCACTAATATCTCATTTTTGTGAAATGTAGAACACCAAATTTCACTTTTGTGACTTAATTTCACTAAAAGTGGAATGCAGAACACCGCCGATTGTTTAAAAAATCCGTATGGTTATTTAATAAGTTCTTATTTTTATTTTTGAATTTATTAATTTTAAATATTTTGTATTTATCCAAGATTTTGTCTCCTTTTAATTCTTCAATTTTTAACTTTATATTTTTATTGTCTGTGATGTGACCAGTTGCATTTAAATGTTAAGCCAACCCAGATGATGGTTCAGGATATGGTACCAATTTTATGTGTTCGGTAAATCTTTTTAAAAATGTCCTTTTGTCTTTCCAATATAGATTCCATCACAATTATCACAGGTTATTTTGAATACTCCACTTTTTCTTAAAATATCGTCAGATGTTGGTGTTTTATTTTATTATTGACTAGAATAATNTGAATACTCCACTTTTTCTTAAAATATCGTCACATGTTGGTGCTTTATTTTATTATTGACTAGAATATTTTGTAATGTATAAGAATTGGAAAAGGTTAGTTTTATATCTATTGAATTTAAAGACCTATGAATTTTCATTTGTCAGAAATATCTTTTATGTAAGGTATTTTCCTATATGTACGAGTATAAGCGTCATTATTTTTGTCCGAATTGAAAGGGTAAACCATTTATAAGACCAGTTTCTCTGACTTATTTTTTAAAAGTTTATAAATTATTTATTTTTTATATTAATGATAGTCCAGAGTTCTACTTTAATTTGTCCGGATTGAATGGTATTGTTAAAAGTCTATGTAATAAATTACTAAAGGTTGCCATCTTGGTTGACCATGTATGATGGATCTAAAAGGTATTACTGCATCCGAAAATGTATCTTTCCGATAAATGTCAAATTTCAATTTATTATTACTTATACTAATTTTTAAATCTAGAAAATTAATGCTGTCTCCATCTAATTCTAACGTAAATTTAATATTATCGTCCAGTTTATGTAAAAAATTATCTAGAAACCTGTTGATCTCCCTTTCCGTGCCTGTTCAATGCAAAGAGCATGTTCCACGTAGCGAAACCAAGCCAAAATATTTTTAATATTGTTATTCTTTTAGTACTGTTATTCCTTCGTTGTAGCTAACTTGTTTCCTTCTATACTTACGACTAAATTAAAGGATATCCTGGAGCTTAAAGTAAATAATAATATCGACGATGTAGGGTTAGAAAAATATTTATTGGAAATGGTTGATATTTGTCTTGACCAAAATTATTTTCAATTTAATGGCAAGTTTTATAAATAGACGGATGGCTTGGCTATGGGATCTAGTTTCTTACCTTTAGTAGCTGAAATTTTCATTTCCAAAAAGATTGACCGCTCCTTACTTCTAATTATATTTACTAAGTTATAATAATCAAAAATATTGAGCACTCTTAAATCTTTATATGCAAATTTAAACTTTTATAGAAATTAACAGAACGATGTCTGATGATAGGTTCGTCAATCTATAAACAATGAATTCTATATATATTTTAAGTTAGTTATTATACGTTTACATATATTGTACATACATATGTATGTACATATATAAATATAGAAATAAAAATATTTAGATGTATGTAAATAAATATACAACTTTTATAATTATATAATAACGGTAGGAGATTCTACTGCTGCAGTCATTTTTAATTAAGGATATTCCCAAGAGCTGTCTAAAGACCACAATTATCATTGTTATGTCATCATAATCATTATCATCATCATTATTTTATCATAAAAATGTATATATGTAGTATTATACAGTTATATATGTTACTGTACTTAGATATTTGCTATACAAAAAAATCATCAACACAAACTATCAGTGTCATCATCATTATAATGATCAATAATAATCATTATTACATAGTAATAACAACAATTTTTTTATTCTTTCTTGTGTATTGTACGCTCATTATTATGATTCTTTATGCACCCTTAGGCCACTGGAGGGACATTTATTCTTCTACTACAATATTTTCGTTTATTCACTATTCTGTCTCTCTTTATCTCTTACAAAATAATTTCTCTGATGCTAAATATTTATGTAAGCATGTTATTATATAACTTTGTGTTATAGTATATTAGGACATAATAANTATTTATGTAAGCATGTTATTATATAACTTTATGTGNATAGTATATTAGGACATAATAATATACATAGATGTTTATGTATTCATTTTAAGATAAAAGGACATACTGTTGACTATATAAAAAATATTGGTAAAGAGTTAATAAAAGTAGGATTTCAATTGAATTAGTGAAATCTTTTTAATGTTGCTTGCACAAACTAATTGAATATATAAAAGATATATCCTTAATTGCTTCAATGTTTATTGGGTCTTCGACGAAAATGAATCGATAACGACCAAAATATAAAATATAAAGTTGGATCAAACCAATAGAGTGTAAAAACAAGCACATTTCTCTTTGATAATTTTCGATAATTTTCTGTAAAACTTTATTATTTTCCTATTTGTTATGAATAATCTTGTCCATGTTTTGTTGTTGTTTNAAGAATTAATTGAAATAGTTGTACTTATGAAGTAAACTACGGGCGATAAAATCGGCCAATGGCGATAAAATCGGAAAACAGCGTATACGCATTATACACTGTTTCATTTCTCAGCCGACGATATCCTTAATTGCTTCAATGTTTATTGGGTCTTCGACGAAAACGAATCAATAACGACCAAAATATAAAATATAAAGTTGGGTCAAACCAATAGAGTGTAAAAAGAAGCACATTTCTCTTTGATAATTTTCGATAATTTTCTGTAAAACTTTATTATTTTCCTATTTGTTACGAATAATATGTAACTTGTCCATGTTTTGTTGTTGTTTAAAAAAGTTTTATTTTTTCCTTTTTTGTTCAGAATTTTTGGAAAATGATATAGTGTGACTATAAAATAGAATATTTATTGCGTTATTAAATATTAAAATATCGCAAAAATAATTTGTACAGAATTTTTAATAAACGATAATTTATAATATGTAATTATTAATGAAATTCTACTGAAGTTTTTTGGTTAAAAATATTTTTGCATACGTTTATGAGGTATGCAAAAAAATAAATTCCAATTAAAATAAATTTCAACACTTGAAAAATACTTACATATGACTTAATTAACTTAATTAACGCTTGACATTTCTTTATATTTTTGATAAAAGGACATCAGGTGTTACCTTTTTGTTTTTGTTGAAGTTAATAAGTACTTATAATTTGAAGCAATAAATTTCTAAAAACTGAAATTTTACCGATTTTGGGGGCATAACTTTTAAAGTGAGGAAGATAGGACAGATTATGTTTTAGTGAAACGGAACATTTATTAATATCTACAAACCTTCAAAACTTTATGACCCTCCAATTTACCATCTATAGGAGAAAAATTAACACTAGATAAAAATTTTGTTTGAGAGAAGTAAGTTTCTCACCAAGATCTATTTCAATATAAAATGTTAGCTTTTTATCTCAAACGGTGTCGAACTTCNATAAAATGTTAGCTTTTTATCTCAAAGGGTGTCGAACTTTTGTAAATTAACGACCGGTAAAACAATAGACCGCCAGGTGAATAGACAAACGGACAGACGGAAACTAACAAGCATATTTTTTCTAATTTTGGTTGAAATGTGCTAAAAAAAGGACTGCGGATTATAAGAATAAAGGTACATTTCATATACACATACACATTTATCTGTGGAATGGAATTGAAAATACAGGATTTAATAAATTTTCTCGAAGCTTTTTCAGTTTTGTTATCTTAAGGACTTACAACAATAGAATATAAGTAGCAAAAAAAAAATTAAATTTTTTTTTGTTATTCTTTAAGGTCTTTATCCTTCCCTTTGTTAAAATAAAAAAAGATAAAATAAATCAACATAAACAAATATGTAAGGTTGACTTATTTTTGACGAATTCAATATATTTTCCCTTATCGTTTCTACTTTTCCCCAAAAAAGTATACAACTTTAAATATCAAGGATAATGCATTTAACTTTCATAACAATTCTATTTTACTTTACTTTCATTATACTTTTATTTTGTCTGATGTGGAAAATAAGATGCGATCTCATAATTTTCAAATCAAGGTTTTTATTTAAATCTTTAAAATTAAAATAACTCCGCAACCTCTTAACAAAATTACTTTTTAATTTTTATACTTTTTATTTTATGAATTAAGAAATCATTGTAATTCATTAATGAAAATTTTATACAAAAATTTACTAAATTCACCAGACGAAAATCCTTGACAAAAAATTAAAAAAAAAAAGTGAATGAATAAAAATAATTTTGAATTTAATTGTGTCCATTCTCGTCATTCTATTCCACTTTTATTATTGTACTTCATCAAGTTATCATGTAATCTGAAGAGTTGTTATTACTAAAAATTTTTTCTTTTTGTTTTTTATTGTACATATTTTAAGAATTTTGGTAGGAAAATTGAAAGCATACAGACAAAAAAAAATTTAAATGAATATAAATATTTAAACGCTAGGCCGCTTGAACTTGTAATACTTCTTTTTACATCCTACACCTTAGTAAAGGCTATATTAACTTTGGTGTGGAGTTTGTAACAGCTTGAAGTAATCGTCTGCGGTACTGACATGTATAAATGTTCTTACTCAGTGTAAATTCTACGTCTGTCCTCTCAATCGCACGATAACTAAAAAACTAAAAACAGCTGCTATTGTAATTGGACCAATTCACCCAACAAGCTCAGGTAGCTGCCATACAACACAAAAAATTATTTTAAATGTATCAAAAATGAACAAAGATATTGACATGAAATTTTGTAATCGAGTCTCAATAATTTTTATCAAAGAAATGAACAAAATTATGTCGAATGTTACATTTCATCATTCATTTCATTATTTCTTAGACCAACCACCAGTACATGAGTGAATAAAGACCATTGTAAATAAGGAATTATAAGGGTTTTGAATTATGTTGTATTCAGAGATTTTTCCGCTCGAATTGCATACAATTATGGAGGTATTGTCATCAAATCAAATTTTAGGTGATATTTAATACATTTTAAAATAATTAGCAGTTTTTCTTCAAATTTTGAATATGAGCTCCGTCTAGTAAAGGAACGAACAAGTAAGTTTTCCAGGAAACTAGGGCGCGGAAACCGCACTTGCATCTGCATAGCAATGGAAATGAACTTACAAATTTTTCGTGGAAACCAGGTCCCTACAAATGGAACTTTACTATAGGTCGATGTTGGTTTTTTCATCATATCTAAGAAACTGATTGGCAGTTTTTCTTGAAGTTTTAAATATAAATTTTGTCTCACAATGGAACGAACCAACACAAAAATCAGATCCCTGAAAGTATAGACATCTACTAGGGGCCATATTTTCAATTTTTGCTATATCTAAAGAAATCATTTTCTTTAAATTTTGTATTGAGTTATTGTGGTAATCAAACACTTTTCGGCGAAATTGGGTTCCAAAAGTAGAGCTGTACTAAGGACCAAATATATATTTTTGGAGGTATATTCATTAAAATTTTACTAATTTTCTTGAAATTTGACATAAACGCACAAAAAGTATTTATATTATCCTGTGCAATCTTTTCACTGGACTAATAAATTACTTTAGTAATAATAGATTTATTAGAATTAGTGAATATTAGAAAATATACAATGCGGTCAGTTATGTGCTGACCATATCAAATTTTTGTATTTTACATTTTCCTTAATTTTTTGGCTTATTTTCGTCGTAAATCCCATTCCGGAAATATTATTGAAATACTCTAACAAGAAAAAAAGTGATTTAACGCTACAATTACAATAAGAACTAAACTACCGATAAGTGCCATTGTGAAATAAAAACTCTAAAAACTTCTTTTCTTACTAATTATTGTAATTTGTTTTAAATATATAAGATTTTAAGGGTTCGTATTATTAAAATTAACTAAAGTTACATCGAATTTAGATGAGATTTACCTTCGGTATTTTTAAAATATTGATTTTGAATCAACTTTTTTAGATCTCAAAAATGTGTAACTCATTTTATTATCAACTCAATTGTTTAAATAATTTTTTTATCTTTATGTGGTGGGGTGGCTTGTTTAAGGCCAATGAACCCAATATTTGTGCCATTGCATTGTCTGCACATCCAACCATGCCGAAGAGATTGAGAGACAATCATCGAGTTGAAATGGGTGCCTTCAAGTTGTATAATTGTGCCTCAACCTTTGGCCACTTTATCAATTACTGCCTCTTCCAACCAAGTTATTTCACTCTCTTGAGACGCCAAGGATTCTCGATTCCTTTTCCCATGTTGAGTAGTGGGAGCTGTCGCTCCGCCCTTTTGTTAACTTCCGAGCTTCCTCCCTTAGTCATATGATTTTCCCCGATCTAGAAAATGCGTGTACCATCTGACCACACGACGAAAAGGGTTCTTTGAATAGTATAAAATCTCTGAGGAAGGACGGCCCCCATCGCAAACAATGTAGGAAACAGTTGAAGATTATAAACTGACGAAAACGTTCTAGTGCTTAGTGAAGGTCACCCCCTCAAAAATTACTTGAAAATAAACAAAATCTGGGCATTGCATTGATCAAGAACCTCTGAATGCATAGGTGGTAAATTAAAAGGATTTCATTTGGGGATGTACGAGTAATGTAAGACTGTTGGTAGGAGCTAGCAACGACCTGCATTCTTATAGAGAAAAACATTAATTTTGTGTGAAATAAGCGACACAAAGTTCCATCACCAGAAGATGGAGAACGGTATAGCGCTGCAATAGACAGAAAGAATCGCTTATCAACAGATGTGACGCAAACGATACGAGAAAGTAATAATACTAAGAGTAGAGAGGTCAGTCTATTAGAATTTTTAATTAGTCAACATCTACAAATATGTATTGTAGGGAACATTCCAACGTTTATTATTAGAGTTCAGCATTATATCTTATTTGGGACTGGACGGTCTTGAAACAAATTTGTATGTGGAGCACAAAGTTATCAATTATAGCTTAAGAGGGTTGATGAATGAGACATTTACTGGACGGTATATAGGAAAGACTTTTAGCCTGCTATACCTCCATTGTTTTGTTGGAATGGTATTGCGTGGAGCGGTAGAGGAGCCAAGCGTATTGAAACATAATATGAATCGAATTGTCCTAACAGTAGACCAAAGGAGACGACGGATGCACCTTCTGCACTCGGAAGTTAGAAAATTGAGAAGTGATACTAGCAGATTTTTCAACCAAGTTTTTAATAAATTCAATGCTTTTCAATAAAATTTTTACACGGATTAGATAACACACTGAAACACTTTATTGTAAGCATTTACATAAAACAAACAACACAAAAAACCTATTATTGAAATTCTTATATTATACTGTTCTCCAAATTTTTTGCTTTAATTTTTCAAAACAAAAGGATCAGAAAATAAAATATACAAATTTATTTCCTAATTATGTATAAAAGTTTTCATCTCTTTCTTTTTCTTCCAACTACATTGTATTTCAAATTTTACTTTTAAAATAATAACTTACGACTGCTAACGTTTGTATTAATTTTCGCTGAATTGCAATATATGTACATAAATCTAAAAATTTTTTAAATTATGCTTATCATTGAATTTCGCTCCTTATGCTAAAGTAACCCGAACACACACAATCATTTATTGTAATTGGAAAAATGTAAATATTAAAATTATTTCAAAATTGTTAGTTTTCGCTGATTTCATTAACTTTTATTTGTTTGCAATTAAAATTATACTTAGATACATACATATATTATGTGGATTTATTATTGAATAGCTTGCNTGTTTGCAATTAAAATTATACTTAGATACATATATTATATGGATTTATTATTGAATAGCCTATGCCTTAAGTNTAGCTTGCAATATCCTTAAGTAATGCCATTAAGTAAATGATACATTTAAGCAAAAAATAATAATAGTATTCAGTAGTAGCAATTTATGATTTTTGAGTAAATTGAGAAACTGGTTTTATAATGTATAAAAATTTTGTGTTTTGGAAATACTTTCATGCGACCTTAAATTAAACAACAGTACCAATAATGATTTGATCTTTCGGAAATAGTGAATCGAAAAACCGATTGAATAAAAGAAAAAAAAAATTCTAGTGGAATTTAGGGATTTAGAATTTACAAATAAATTTTGAAAGTTATACAAATAATCCTTTTCGGAATAGAAAATAAATCTATTCGGAAACGCAAATAGTAATATAATGAAATACTTTAAAATTCAAAAATGTTTTCGCGCGTCATGTCACTAAAGTTTGAAATCTTGTTTTTGCATCAGATGCGTCAAAGTTAAGCAATTAATATGATGTTTTCAAAGCATCAGTGTAGGTACTGTCAAAATACTTTGGTAAATGTACGTACTATTTGTCGTTTTGTGTCATTATTTTGCGTTTATTTGTCATTTTGTATTCTTAATATAAAAAGTTTTGAAATAGTAAAAAAGTAAACTAAATAATTTTTATACGATTTATAACTTATGTGTAATAAATTTATTTATTTATTGACACAGAATGTAGGAATGAAAGAAAATANATGTGTAATAAATTTATTTATTTATTGACACATAATGTAGGAATGAAGGAAAATGCTTCAATATTGTTATTTTGGAAAAACATTTGTGGTTATTTTTAATTTATTTTTTATTTATTTAAATTTTCTTTATAAATTCACTGTACACATTTAAAGTAGTTAACCTCAAATGCTTCTCTAAAATAACAATATTGAAGTATTTTTCTTTTGATTTNTATTTTTAATTTATTTTTTATTTATTTAAATTTTCTTTATAAATTCACTGTACACATTTAAAGTAGTTAACCTCAAATGCTTCTCTAAAATAACAATATTGAAGTATTTTTCTTTTGATTTAAACTATTTTTGTTTATGTACCTTAAGAACTATCGCTAACTTTATTTTGTACTTTTGAGGGGGTATGTATAAAAGCATATCGTTAAAAAAATTTTTTTACNAAACTATTTTTGTTTATGTACCTTAAGAACTACCGCTAACTTTATTTTGTACTTTTTAGGGGTATAAAAGCATATCGTTGAAAAATTTTTTTTACATATATATCTTTATTTTATACTTTTTAGTATTATGTAGAAACGTACCTTCAAATAAAAAAAAATTTACATACTGTAACATATCGNTATATCTTTATTTTATACTTTTTAGTATTATGTAGAAACGTACTTTCAAATAAAAAAAAATTTACATACTGTAACATTCTAGTTTTATTATTGGCGTTAAATTTCATTATATACATATATAGGGTGGGCCATAAGTCACTGACCATTGTATTTTTGATATATAACTGAAAAATAAAAATAGAAAAAAAATACGAAATAAAAACATTATATCAAAAATACAATGTTCAGTGTCTTATGGCCCACCCTATATATGTATATATTCAATAAACCAAATTTTAAATTTCATACACGGNGTCTTATGGCCCACCCTATATATGTATATATTGATAATAAACCAAATTTTAAATTTCATATACGAATATTTCCAATATTAATGAATATATATCTAATGGTAGACTAAACTTCTAATACAAACATATTTAATAAAGTATAATAATGGTTATTGTATCTCATTAATCCTTGGATTGGTCTTATTTCACTGGAGAAAACGATTAGTGTACACAGAAGATATATTGTTTCCAATTTTATGTGTACGTGCCTGTAAATAAAATGTTTGTAATCAAAATATGAATTTTAAAAAAATTACTTATATACTTACCGCATATATTATTTGTTATATTTCGGTAATTTTCTTAGGCGCTCCATTTCAGCAAGAGCTTCATGAGAGAACATATTTGTCCCTCGATCAATCCATTAGGTGCAATCTCATCAATTTCAAAACAGCTAAGTGATATACATCTACTTAATGCAACAAATTTTTGGCCAAGTTCAAAATATTTTGATCCTAAATGGACTACAGCAGATTCAATAGTAGAGCCTTGTAATTTATGGACGGTTACAGCATAACATGGTACAAATGGCAGCATACGTCTTTCGATGGGTCCGTATCCGAATTTACAATCAAAACATAATTCAATAGGATTAATAATGTGTTTACCAATATCGTTATCAAATTCAATTTCTACACTTGGAATATTTTGGGCATAAATTTGACCACGTCTCATCCCAGGCCATATTCCTCGTAAATTATTTAGTAAGTAGACAAAATCTTTATCCCCTCGTTGCCGTACAATTTCCGTTAGTTCACAAAAACTAAATTGGTGAAACAAATGAATAGATCCTATAAAGTCGTCAGGTTGTTGAAAAATATGGCAACCAATAACAGGTGGTAGCTGCATAAGATCACCAAATAATAAGATATTAAGACCCCCAAATAATTTGTTCATTATTTTTTATTTCCTGTAAACGATAATTAATGTGAACTAACATTTCGTAAGGAATCATAGACACCTCGTCAATGATCAAAAACCGAACGTCAACCCATTGTCGTTCAACCCATTCTCGTTTGTTGTTAATGTTTAATGAACTTTGTTTAAATTTTAAATTGAATTGTCGTAGTGCACACTCGCATGCAGAAACTTGTCGTCTATTTGCACATTTTGAAAATTTTTTGTAGAGGATCCACTTGTTCTTTGCGTATAGTTAATATTGCATTACGAAGTGTTCTGTCAAGCACTACGGGTTCTCCTTTTGNTGTTTTTCTTTTTATTTTTAACATAATTTTGTGTTTGTCCTGTATTTTCCTTTCCCAAAAATGGTCACCGTAGCTATAGCCAAAGTTCCCCCACATGGTTGAATATCCATATTACCATTCCACAGTCGAAGCAAAAGTGGATGATAAATATTGATCCATTCCTCCAATTGTCTTCTTTCTAACATACATATTCTACCCTCATTTTTCATCAAATCATTTGAGTCGGGATAAATAATTTATGTATGTTCTGTCAGTTGTCGAGGAAAAGCAAATCTACAGTACTCAGTGCGTTTATAACATGAATGGGTATGTCGATATGTTTGACAATCTCTAACCAACTTATGAAAACGATCGTCTTGATTTGTATTGGGCAATCGGCAAGAAATAATAGAATCTATTTAACGTATTACTTCAGGACTTGTTATTGAGGGGAAATTTTGTACCCAGACAATCATATGAAGATGTGGAGAACCTCTATTTTGAAACTCTATTCTCCACTAAAAATCGTTAACCATTTCGCCAAATAATGTGCTATCATTTAGAATAACTTGCATTAAAGCTTGAACCCTATTTTCGTGCCTCATTACAACAACGGTATATTTATTAATCATTGCTTGTGTTTCATC
>JXOW01014548.1:275-10384 GCA_001014875.1 Condylostylus patibulatus | reverse complement strand
CGCGCTCCGCTCCGCTCCGAATCCCTGTTTCCTAGATATACATACGTTAAAAGAAGTAACAAACTCTGATTGTATTTAACTAGCTATTTATTACTCAACTTATTAAAGAGAAATGTGAAATTCATTATAGACAGTTAACAGCACGATTAGCATAACAAATATGAATAAATTTATTCCTATACATACATATGTATACACATATATAAAGTTATATACAAAAGTGTTTAGTGTTTATTCAAATGACAAGTTTTTTGAATTAAAAATTAATTATACAATTTTAAATATTTAATAATATGAAAGCATAACATTTTGTTGTTTCCTCTTATTAAATCAATGAAAAGATATTTTTTAATATTTTTTCCTTTATGGAATTTTATTAATAAATATTGAAGATTAAATAAAAGCTGCGACGAAAAGTGAGATTCAATTTATTCAAAGAGTTTCTTTTATGTAATCACATGTTTCATAAATTTGGAAAGTTTGAAATATATATTTATATAAAATAATTTAATTTTCGAAACGCAGAGTTAAACATTTATGAAATTAGTTTTTAAAAGGTCATTAGCCTTCAAACGGAAAATGCAACAAAATTTATAAATAATAAGTACTTAGTTCGTTTTAAATTTATAATTTGGTTCAAATTTTCAACTAATTTTGTTATTCAATAACAAGTACTTAGTTCTTGCTTAGTTCACATAAGTCAAGTTACTTTATGTTATATGAAAAAGTATAATAATTTTTCAATCTATTTTTCAAATCAAATTCAATAACATTCAACAATATTTTGATTAAGAATTACTAAAATCAAGGTATTTATAGGCGCAACAATCAACATAGATAGTCATTTAAAAATGTTTAAATTTCAAACAAATAACAATAAATTCGTTAATTATTTTTTACCCCAAAGTAAGTACATACTTAGTAACAATTTCTCAGAAAGTATGTCAGAAAATATTGTATTAACTAGTCTAACGTAAATGAGAATATTAATAAAAAATTATGTATTAACTTTTAATTTTCTAGTTGTTATTTATTAAAAAGCTAATTTTTTTTTTTATCTCTATGAGTTTATTGAAATCCGAGCAAATTTATTTTGTTATTGAACTACTTTTACCAACTGGTAATTATCAACAATGTATAATATCTACTCGTAATATAAATTACGTATATACGTAAAATATAAGTTTGGAATAATAAATCATAAAAACAAAAATATTTTAAACTTGTTCTTGGTATAATAACAACTAAAATATTTAAATAATTTGCGACATTTCATACTACACTTATCCATACATACGTGTACAAACTGTATGAACGTTATGTTGGGATAAAAAATCCAACTAAAAAGTTGAAATAATTCATACGAAATTATAAATTACCAAGAAAACCAGTTTAATATTTGTTTATACTTATTTTTTTGTAAAATAATAAATACTTTTATATTCAATACTAGTTTAAATTTAACAAAGTTCAATAAAATTGCAATAAATTAACCGTAAAGATAAAAAATATTAATTTCAAATAGTTATTAAAATAAAAACGTTTCTGCTTTAGGTGGGGATCAGCACATGCTAAAACTTAAAAATAAAATTTTGAATAAGTTNTTTAGGTGGGGATCAGCACATGCTAAAACTTAAAAATAAAATTTTGAATAAGTTTATGTATTTGATTTGTATACATTATAATATACATACATGACATTAACTATGTATCTCGAAAATTAAATTAACATAAATACTATATATATCGCTTAGATTAGAATGTGAAATAAAAAAATGTATTATTACTTACTTACCTACTATGATAAAAAAATTATTACTTACTAGTAGCTACTATGATAAAAAAATTAAAATACATATATACAATACATGTTATATTATCTAAATACTTACCATTGTGATTATGATATGAGTAATCAGTAATCACTTAGTTGAAATTGAAAAAGGTTTGTATTGTGTAGAAAATTTACAAAGAAAAATGCTCAACTTAAAAGTAAATTGATGAAGTCTTAATTTACTTTAGGTAAGCATCAAAAAATGGATTTTTAAAGTTGTTTTGAACAATAATTAATCACGTCTACGCTTATTGGTATTTTTATACAATTAACCATACACAATACCGAGAATATCGAGTAGCAAGGAAGCAGAAGTATAAATTCAGCACTAAAATGGTTACTTCGAAAAGATTTGTTTGAATGATTGTTGTACACGCATAATCTAGTTCGATTTCACTTGGTATACTTATAGATAAACTTGTACCTATGTTAAAGAAAGTTGTATGTTAGATTGCGAACAAATACAAAAACATACTTTTTCCAGACTCGAAGCCTATTCAAATTTGCATTATTAAAATGTTATTTTATTTTTTAAAAGGTTGAATTAAACTTTTCCAAAAACAACTACTTTTAAAATTGAAGAAAAAAATTAAAACAGAATTTATAAATCGTCGTAAAAATATTTCCAGAACGGTTATATTTCGCATGAAAAGTCGCTTTCTACACTAACTATACATTATTAAAGTTCGTTGCTTGAGTAACATTTGCAAATTCTTAAATTACTCTTTGACCTATTTTAGGTTTTGGAACACGTTTTTTCCATTCCTGTATTTTACGAAAACAAAAAAAATCCATTTTTTAAATTAAATATCAATATGTATCACCTACTTATCAAAATTATATTCAATTGCTCAGACAACTCTTTTGTTAAAATCACTGAAACATGTCTTTGTAAATATATCTAAATTTTTAAAAGAGTCTAAAGTATTTATGAACAAGTTTTTATTTCTCAAATCTCAGTATTTATTTGAGCTTTAGTGAAAAGCAAATGTAATTTTAATGAAAAAATACAATTATATCAAAATAGCACATTAAGAATGCAAATACAAGTGCTAGGCACTAATAGAAGTACATATATCGCTCATTTGCGACAAGAGTGACATCTCAAAATTCGTGATTTTTCACAAATCGCAATTAAAGTTTTGTTTTTAATCATTAAATGAAAAATGCAGTTAAAACAACTATGTATAAGAAACGAATTCGTTCGATAAAAAGTATAATATTTTGGCGTCACTTTAGTCTAATTTGTTTTTTATTGAGACAATGAGATCAACCTTTAATTACTAAAAAGGGCCGTCTGGTTTACGTCAATGTTGCAGCAAAAATTAAATTATATGTCAAAAAATATTTAACAATAACGACACAAGTCTTCTAAATACTTTTGCCAGCAAACATTTTTCCTTCAAGAACGACACAAGTTTATTAAGACATTTTTTCTTGAAAAAAAAGTTTAAAAAAAGAAGCTTACCTTTTGTGCAACAATGTGACTTTTTAGAAACAAAAACAACACGTACTTTTCGTAATCTCAATGTCACCACTAAAATAATACATTATTAGAGTAAAAAAGGGTTGAAAGACAAAAATGTAATAACAACACAAGTGACTTCCTGCTGCCAGTTTAAGAGATAACGTTACCAATTTTTATCAGATGACAGGGGCATCTTTCGCACACCTTTGCCTGTTTTTAGTTTGAAAACCGCAAATTTTGAGATATGTCACTCTTGTCACAAACGAGCGATATGTAGTTAGAATACAATACATAATTTAGAATATTCAAATTACTGTAGGCAATAATGCGTGCGTTTGAGATATGAAATTTTGAGATATGTCACTTTTGTCGCAAACGAGCGATATGTATTTAGAATACAATGAATAATTTAGAATATTCAAATATTGGTAAACTACTCCTATTCCCAACTATGTCTCTCTACGCTCAAGTACACCAGCCTATGTAAAAGAGTAGATAACAGGAGTAGTTACGCACACTTTTTCCTACAAATGGCCTTAATGAAAATATTTTACAATAGATGGATTTTTATGTCTATTGGTTGTGTTTATTGCTAAAACCTGGTTTATAGGTTGTGTTTATTACTAATATTTTCATTTTATTTTGTAGTTAAAAAAATTATTTAGTATTTTTCACTTTACTCAATTTAAAGTGAAAAATATTAAATAATTTTCATTTTGGACAATTGTACGTATATATGTATATAAATATCAAAATGATTAAAAAATTTCACATTTTTGACACTCTAAAAATTTGTAGGTTAGTTGTTACTCCTAACTAGCGTTCCATTGGGCAACTACGCTCAACTACGGCCATCTAGATACTCTTTTTGTGCCAATGGAACGCTAACAATAAGTATCAAATGACTATATGAAAATTTAGTCCTTTTTTGATAGAAATATTATAAAACTATATTCGAATTTTTCTTGTACGCATGTAAAACTTTATAACAACAGAATGTAAAAACAAAACATTTTGCAAATTAAATTAAATATTCAATAATATTCAAATATGTAAGTATATCTAGTATATATTTATACACCTATACTTATAAATCCTGATACATATTTATGTACTTTGTGTGCCAAAAAATATTTACAATAATTAGATAGCAGATCAATTTACACATATTTTTATACTAATCGGATTATTTAATAAAGTTTTTTTGTTAGCTATACATTTTATTTAAAGAGGCTATCCATGTTCAAATATTAATTCTTTTCAAATACTCCTGATTCCATATATCTCACATATACATATTTAAATAACTCTGATTATAGAGCGAACTGAAAATTGGCAAAAAAGAAGAAAGGTTAGAAATTCAAGTATCTATTCTCACTAAACGTCATTAGAGTGGAAGTTATATACATATTATGTATGTATATATATAGAATTTATTATAAAAGTTTGTTGTAACTAAAAATGTGATCAAAAATGTGTATGTGGCAAATTGTAGTGGATATAAGTATGAGTTATTCTAATTCCGACTAATAAAAATGTACTGTAACGGAACCTAATTTCCATAAACTAAATGACAGATTACTAAAGATAATCTGATGTGATCAGCACATAACCGACCGCATTGTACATATATTTAGTCCAGTGAAATAATTGCCTATAGGATCGTATAAATTTATTTTATATACTTATTTCAAATTTATAAAAAAATAGTAAGTTTCTAATTAATATACCTCTAAATATGTAAATTGGGTTTCTAGCAGGTTTGCTTTCTGGAACCTAATTTTCAAATTTAAAAATTTCACCTAAAAGTGTTATAAATAGTAAGCTTTATTGACAAAATTACTCAAATACAAAATTTCAAGAAAATCCGCAAATTATTTCTTTAGATAGTTAAAACAGAAAAATCGGCTGCTAGTAAAGGTCCAGCTGCAGGTACCCGACTTTCACACAAAACTTATTAATTAGTTCCATTGTCAGACAGAGTTTATATATAAAATTTCAAGAAAATCTGTTAATTTTTTTATTAGATATCACCAAAAATGTAAAATTTGAAGTACCCTTTACTAGGACCCTAGTAAAGGTCCAGTTGCAGGAATCTGATTCGTCCGAAAAGGTCGTCAGTTTATTTTGTTGTCAAATAGAGCTCATATGTAAAATTTGAAGGAAATCTGCCAGTTACTTTCTGAGATATGATGAAAAATTCAAAATTGGCCTGGATGAATATCCGGTTACAAAGACCTGATTTGCCCAAAAAGCTCGTTGATTCGTTCTATTGTTAGGCAGAGCTTTTATATAAAATTTCAACAAAATCCGCTAATTATTTCCTTAGATTTGGTAAAAATTTAAAAATTGGTCCTTAGCGCCTCTTTGCAGAGACCTGATGTACCCGAAAAGTTGATCAATTCCTCCCACCCACAAAAAAAAGCTCAGATATAAATTTTCATGAAAATCGGTTTAGTCGAATTTGAGATACACGAGTGCACAGACGGACAGACAGACAGACCCACAGACATTTTCCAAAAACAGTTTTTTTACACTTCTCCACTATGGAGAAGGTTGTCTGTGTTCAAATCTCGATGTGCAAAATTTTTGTGATTACAAGACCTCCCTTATTGTATGCAATGCGTTCGGTAAAAATGTAGAGGAAGAGCACAAATCACTTTTGAGCATAAAATTAATTTTGTACTTTCTATATGAATATTTTTTCCACATTTCTGAAAAATCCTTTCAAATTGTAATAATAATCAAAAATGATGTTGTAAATTTTATACTAGACTTTAAAAAATATTTATTAACTTTTCTTAAAACAAGTTTTTTATTATACTACGAGTATTTACTGCATCAGAGGAGGTAAATTACAAAACCGGTTATTTCCACTTTACATAGATATTTTTTTTTTTACTGATTTTTATGTAAAATATTGAATTACACCCTCTATTGCTTCTATATCTTGCCTAACCTTAATAATTTCTATTAAAAACAACACAAAATTCTCCATTATTTGTTAAAGTCTCCCATACATCGAAAAAACTATATTATGTACCAATTCGCTTTCATTTTACTTCAAAACTCTCCACTAGAATTTTTATAATAATATTTATGATGTACTATGTTCTGAGTTTTTTAATTTTTTTTAACATACTTACTGATAATAAATTTTTACAACTTTTTTCTAATAAATAAAATCTTAAAAAAATTTTGTCTTTTCTTCAAAACAAATTATTTCCAAATGCTTAAAAATCAATTAAAAAAATTTCTGACAAAACAGGTTATTTCGAGATTAAAAACGAAATTTTAATAAAAGATTTTAGTGATATTTTTTCGGGACTTAGACTCAACAATGGGGGTTTGTAAGCACTTTCGAATGATAAAAAAATGTTAAATATTTTGAAAATTCATATTTTTGTCAGTCTTGCCCATTTTTTGAAAAATTTTAAAAGGTGAAACTAACTGGTTTGGTAATCATTAATATCATAACATTTTCCTCTTAGACTTAGGAATAATCTTAAATAGTATGGAATATATTCCATTAAGGATTGTCCTTAATCGAATTTATATAAATACATACATATTTATGTACAAATTTAGAATATTTACTTAATCCTATAAAATCTTTAAACTTTAATTTAATTTTGAAACATAATGAATTAATTTTTTTTCTATTTACAATTAAATGGAATTTAAATTAAATACCCATGAAAACAATAATCAGGTAATAAAAATTTATTTATTTAATACATAGACATGTGTATACATATACATATCTATGTATTCAAATAAAATNATTTAATACATAATAAAATGTAATTCATTTTTGAAGAATTTGATAATTTGACAATTTAGAAAAAAGTACACTTAATTAGGTATTAGGTATTTATTGTTACATTAGTATTATCTTATCACATTTTTAACTGTGAGAGTAGTAAAAAAAGAATTCTTAAGTATACCGCTATATCTAAACAAAATATTTTGATTTTAACTAATTGCGATTGCAGATCAATATGTTGTTGGTTTTAGGAAAACATGAAAAAAAACTACTTATTGTCAGCAATACATATTTTAGTTGTATCAGTAAATAAACACTAAAAACATTTTCATGTAAAATGTTGCCAAGACGAGACCATATAACCCGCGATCTCAAAAAGTTATTTGATCTGATGTACAGCCAAACGTTTAACTCTGTAGGTACACCATAACTTCACAAACTCTACATCTTAGACAAAATATGTGGCTTGGCCGTGTCGTTAATACAAGAACTACTGTACAGAAAAGTTCTAATGAACAGTGAATAAATTTTTCACTTTACGCCCATGTAAATTTTCCTTGCAAATTTCTGATATTTTAATGGTTTTAAAACTGAGAAGTTCAAGTTTGTTCATCAAGGTTTTTCAGTTTTTTAAAAAAAAAAAACAATTTGTTAGATGTCTGTTACGCAACATTTTAACTTAAATTGTAAAATTTATTTTGTTCATGCAACCTGTCATATTAAAAAATCCAAAAGGGACATTTTAATTCAAAAAGGGGACGCATTTAAAATTAAAAATAAAATCTTATTTGGAGATAAAAAGCGCCACATTTATTCTTGCAAATTTCCAATATTTCCTTAAAAATTCGCTTAATCATTTTAAGTAAGATGTATGTATAATTTATCAAAAAGCCGAAAGATTAAAATTGCACCATAAGGTAAATTTTGTCAATATTTTTTTGTTTTTATTTAAAATAATAACTATGTTAAAAAAGTAAATTTTTTGATCCCATTATTAAAAGAAAAAGCTGAATCGATCCTTTTTTAAAATTCTTTTCGCATTTAGTTGTTTCTGTGTCTACGGTTTTGATTAAAATTGAGAAGTTAGTAAAAAATTTTTTTAATAAATACTCATTCAATTGAAACGCAGCTTCTTGTTGCTTTTGTCTTTTTGTAAAAAGAAAAAAAAAAAAATAAAAAAAAACTTACAGAAACCTTACCGAATGATTTTATTTGATTAAATCCTATCATGTCAGATCAAGGATTCATAATTTTCGGAAACAATGAAAGAGAGGATTTTTTTCCTTTTATGTGCTATTTTTTGCGCTTCCTCTGCTGCTTATAATAGATGTTTTTTTTTTATATTGTTTTGATTTGTATTCACATATTTCTTTCGCGTTAAAAAACATTTTTTGTTTTTTTTTTGTTCATATTTTTCATATTTTAAAGCTTTGTCAGTCTTATATTTTCATTAAATTCAATTTTTGACAGCTAAAACGATCCACTTTTCATATTTGCTTGCTCCTTACATATTCATAGATGTAAAACAAAAAGGCAGGGCAGATAATTTCATATACACGTATTTAATGTTGGATGATAAGGAGTGAGCACAAGGAGGCAAAAAAAAAAAAAGGATTTTTTTTAAATGGATTTTCTTGTCGCTTTCTGCCTTTTTTATTTTTACTTTATTTTTATTGTAAGTATACATGTATATTATATTGTTTCGTGTTTTTTTTTAAAGATTTCCATAATCATGTCAGAGAAGTGAACACTATTTTTATTTCAAATTTACTTTTATTCATTTTTTGTTGCTTTGTTCCCTAAAAGGAAACAATGAAATGACATTTAAGTATATTTTGCTTTATTGTAATTCCAATTTTAATAGTAAGTATTACTTGCATTTGCTTAGTTTACAATAATCTAATAAATAATATGGAAATCTATGAAATTTTGGACATTGACCCCCTAGATAAAAGTTTCTGATATCTATGATATCTATCACAAATTATTATTAAAATTCGAACCCAACCAACTTTTAAATTAAGCTTAAAATTCTTATATATATATATTTTTTTTAAATCTCTGCATTGTTTNTTGTTTAACAACTTTTCGAAATTTTTATTAATCTTACACGAATTTTGAAAGTAAGTACATACATATGTATATGATATTTTAAATATATGTATGTACGTACATGATCATAACTATTTACGAATTAATTTAGCAGATTCTTAAATTAAAAACACTAAGTATCTATTAAAAATACAAGTATATATGTACATATATTTATTTGAAAATATTAAAATTTTCATTTAAAAAAAAAAAAAAAAAAACAGTTCTGGTTTTAATAATTAATATAATTTTATTTCAATTATTCCGTAATTTACGTATTAAATTATAAAAGTTAATTGGGCATGTTATTACATTATTGGCTTCAATTTTACCTTCATGATTCATAATTATATATAAGTATAGATTATTATGGAAATGACTATATAAAATTCTGGTATACTTAATTGCACTATTATCGTATTAATGTGATTGTTAAATGTTTTGATATCATTTCAGCCATTCACATTCTTATACTGATAAAATTTACATCAAACAGCTAAATATATGGCACTTCTCCCTATTCATATCACTCCCAAACTATATCAGCAAGAATTCAATTTCTTGGCTTTAACGGCATGAAATTTTCATAAACTTTTAAACTATTTGGTATGAGTTACAATGTAACTATAAATTTGTATAAGTACAGTAATCCCCCGATTTACGAAGGCTCGTTTTACGAAATTTCGAAGTTGCGAACATTATTCGTAAAGTACAAAATTCGTTTTACGAATGAAAAATTCGCTATTACGAACAATGTTTAAAATTTAATTTGGGAATTCCCCTAATACAATAAATTAAGTTCTATCATTCATTGAAAGTTTCGTTAGTGCAATTTGTTTTTTAATTGAAGTCTATTAATTATTTAGTGTAGGTAGTATATCAGTAACTTTTATTATTATTGGTGGTACATATTATATTGTTGGTGGTATATGTATTGTATTTAGTGATCC
>JXOW01013751.1:3139-17142 GCA_001014875.1 Condylostylus patibulatus | reverse complement strand
TAAAGTGTAAAAACGAATATGTTTTAACGAATATAATATACGTATTTGCAAGATCTTGACAATGAAATAATCCACCTCATCTGTTGATTAGCAGATGAATTGTTCATTTTATCATTATTATAAGCATTTAAAGTTCGAGGTTTATTATAAAAATTATCAAATTTAAAAATTCAATATCAACCTGCTTTCATAGGTTTTTATATCAAAAATAGAAGGCAAAGAACAAAAGTCAATGGTTTTGCATCTGAACATGTTATGGTTAATTTAAAAGTCCTGCAAGGAACAATTTTAGGGGTACATACAGTTTTTTTTGATCTGAAAGGAAGAATATAATGGAGAGGAAATAACAGGCGTCAAACGTGCTAATTTTAAAAACGGCAGCATCAGCCTATGCTTTTTTGCTAGGGCTTTAAATACAAAAACTAATAAATATGATCATCAAATTTTTGTAATTTTTTATTGAATCAAAATTTTGCATAAATTTTCTGTGAAAAAAATTCNCAAAAAAAAAAAAACTTACCTATAAAAAACCAAATCGTTTGTATTGCTTTTTGCCACTTTTCGTTATGCAACACGTTTTTTTTGTAAATAAACAAATTTATTAAAAAACACTATAAAAATACTGAGACTAATTCACAACAACCTCAAAATTTTGTTTTTAAAAAATATTAATTTTTTTCATTAACTTTTCTGCCAGAAACTGAAACATTGTTGCGATCAGTTGTTTGGGGTATTACCAGTTAATTACAACTTTGATTTCCAAATATTTTTCTTACATTTTCATAAAAAAGCTGTTGTTTTATTCCCTTAATATTTTCTTCATCCTAGTTTTTGATTTATGTAAATGACATTAAGAAAATACTCCAATTCTCAGAATTATTATTTGATGTTTTATTATAATGAGCGGTGGTTTAATTGAGGAGTATTTAACTAAGATGAAAAATTATTTAAATAACCTTAGATAATGGTTCACGCAAAATACACTGATGCTAAATGTAAGAAAATTTATAATTCAATTATAAAGCCTCATTTTGAATACTGCTCAACGGTGCTGGCATGTTTTTCAAGTGGACAAATTCAAAGGCTGCAAAAATTACAAAATAAAGACATGTAGATGATTTTTAGGTGCAATAGATATACACCAATTATCTTAATTTTGGATGCTTTACAATGGCTTAGTGTAAATCAAAGATTGAAGTTGCCTGTTTATTTATTTGCTTTTAAAATTAAAGCAAAATTGTTACCCGAGTATTTGTGCAATAGGCTTACTCATATTGAAGATGTGCATGACCATTTTTTAAGAAATATTTTCAACTGCAGTTTGGATTTTTTTGCACTGAAGCTGCCAAAAAATTTTCATTATATGTCAAAAAAAAATGATATGTTAAGCGTCAAAAATGTTCAATGAATTACTTAAAGAAGTTATGTTTTGATAAGAAAAATAATTGAATATAAATCTTTTTTGTTTTCTACTAACTTTAATTTAACCAAAAAAATATAAGAAAAATGTACATATATTTTCCATATTTTTATGAATGATATACAATCTGTTAGTTGTAGTTGTAAAAATAGTACTAACTAAATAACATTCTAAAAAAACCAAATAAATAAATTTTAAGGTGTAAATTTAACCGGTGTTAACAGGTTTATCATGTATAGTTTCAGTTAAATATTTTTAATTAACCGTTGATTTAATTCACCTTTAATTGAATATTTTATGCTTATGTCTTGTAGTAGAATTGACGTGTAAAATGCGTCAATTTAGAAATTATTGCCAAAAATTATATAATTTATCTGATGTTAATTGAAAAGAAAAATTTTTCCATGGTGAAAAATCATAACGCAGTTTTAAATTTAGATATTGTGATTGTTATGATAAGGATATACGTATTGAAGTCAGAACTGAACTTTGGTAAAAATTTATATAAGCATTTTGAAGTTGGTCTGATTAAGTTTCATATTACTTAGTTCTAGTGGACCTGTTTAAATAACATTCATATAGTATATTTTTATAAAAGAGCATATTAAAATTAAGTTTAGTTTGAAAAGTTTTTTTTTTCCAATCTTATTTTATTTTTGTTTTTGTAAAATATTTAAGTATTATCATAATTTAAAATGAATTATATGTGTGGTAAAAATAAACTAAAATTTGCTTCAAATTTTTTATTTTAATATTTTTTTATATTTATACTTTTAGAATGCATAAAAATTATTTGAGCGTAAAATGAAGCGGCATGCTGTCTGGTAAATAAGATATCATAATGCAAGATAAAGAATTATACATAATAACCATAAGAATTATAGATATGCTTATTGACAATTGTTATGTATGTGATTTGCTGGATTCTGTAAATTAATAAATAATCATGTACTAAATATATAGTTAATACATAGTTTTATATCACAATAATTTAATCATTAAACAATGAAATGCAGCCCAATGTCTAATTGGATTAAATATAATAAAAACTTCAGTACTTGTTATGGTATTAAGTTTCATTTAACTTTATAATATTCCAGAAAAGTGTATTGGTTCATGGTATACGTCTTACTATATATATTATATATTATGTAATATGGATTAAAATTAAAATAATGTTATAAATTTGTCTATTGCCACGTTTAAAATTTTTTTAATCGAAACTTATTCTTAATAAAAATTTAAAATGAATCATCTGTATATTATTTGAAATTTTAATAAAAAATTAAAATTCATTTTTTTCGGTTTCCAATTACTAATCAATTGTAATAAATGCATTATTTACTTTCCTTCTAATGATGTTTATTGTTGTATTATTATACAAAATTTTTATTTTATATTTAATAAGCGTTTCGAGAATATTTTCTCATCTTAAGTTAATAATACAAGTAAATTATTACAAAAGTAGAAAATCACTAGAAGGGAAATAAATAATAACTTTTATTAATAAAAAATATTGACGAGTAATTTTTGAAATTTATATTTTTGATTTCTTGGAAATGTTTTTCTTCGGTAAACGAAATGGTTAAAAAATTGTGATATGTACACAAAATCTTGTTAAAATAATGTCAGCCCAATTTAAAAATGTTAAACAAATTAGTTTCAAATATCAAAAATAGCGATCCGAAATTATGAATAAAATTGAAAGGAAAATAAAATATGTATCGTATATATTTTTTTTATGAAGACACATCAGTCAACCAGGCAACAATTACCATTTTCAACATTTGTTTATACAAGATGAAATAATAATGCCACTTAAAATATATTACAATTTAGTATTATAGAAATGATCATTTCCTTCCTTTCAAATTTTGGAAAAAGCAAAATTACGTAAAAATCACAAAAAGAAAAATCGGTATGTTTGGATAGTGGATTTACGAAAATTTCAACAGCACGTAGGTATAAGTGTGTATACAGTGTTGCATATCAAAAAAATATGTATATATTATTGCTGCATTAGAATATTTTTTGAATTGTTGTATAATTAAAATTTTCTTTGATTTCTTTGAAGAAACGAAATTATTTCAACAACAAAAAAGTATGTGAGTATGCACTTTTTTTTTTATGTAATTTTATTCTTTTCCCTAATTATTATGAATTTAAAACCACTTACAATGACATGTATTATCTTTGACACCAAAAGAGACTTAAAATGACATGTCTGTCAAATTTTATTTCAAAAGTGACAGAAAAATATCAAATACTTTTAAGTTACTAAGAACATTATACATAATATAGTATTTTTTTTATATTTTATTTATGAAGTTTTTAGCAGAATTACATAACGACAACTATTGAATCAACTGACGATATGTATATACATATTTATAAGTACAAACAGCCTTCAAAACAGTATTTGAGCAGGTATTACATGTTTCAATTTATTTTTTTTAAAAGTAAATACTGCCAATATAGTAAATCAAACAAAATTTTCAATTCAATTGTTATTTACAGTTCGTTATTTTCAAATATATGGTATCATTTTTCTTCTATAAGAAGATCAGAGATAAAAATTAAGAAAACCAATGTACATTCACCTTGTTGTATACATATCAACGTCATTTCACTGGAACTTCTGCTCTTCATTCCAAATTTATAAAATTAAAAAGCAGTGGTAAATATTTTCTTATTAAAAATGATGGTCAAATAGTGTCCAGCTATAACTAATAAAATAATTTAAACGTTACGCCAGTACAGCTTTTTTCCTTTTATAATCTTTACTAAAAGTTCGTAACAACATTTCTAAAAAATTAAAAAAATATGCTAGTTTGTTTCACTCTGTCCTCCATCTGTTCTTCTGTTTCTTTGCAAAATTTCTATAGACATCAAGGTAGAATGTTTGTCTTCCGTAGATTGTGTATCTAGGGTAACAACACACCGCGACCCATCTGAGCGCTAGGTCCCCTATAACACCTCCCGAGACCCACCGTTCTGATGAACTCGAGTAACTTGTAAATGTGGATCTCCGCCCCCATGAGTTTATACTCTTTTACAGTTTTTCTTNNGTTCTGATGAACTCGAGTAACTTGTAAATGTGGATCTCCGCCCCCATGTGTTTATACTCTTTTACAGTTTTTCTTCTCTTACGAATTAAAACTTCGCACTCACCCAGAAGACGTACTGAGGTCACCTCCACCAGCACCGGCTCTACNTTCACACAGACCCTGCAAGCATTGTTGCTTTCTATACCTAGCTTCCTGAGGTACCTTATCAGTCTGCAATGACCGGACAAGGCACCCGTGAGGATTTTCACCTGGTTTTTACCCATCCCTTTGATTTTCTTAAAACGTTTCTGGTCATAATCATTCAGATCTTCCCTGAAGTCCCAGCTATTAAAAATCCTCAAAATAAGATTTTCGAAAAATGGTTGAAGTGAAATGCGCTTTGTTGTAAATTATTGCTTGTAAAATTTTTTAAATCATAATGTTTTTCGAAAGCATAGAATAAATTAAAAGTAGAAAAGAACTTATGTTGTTATATAAGGTTACATATTTGTTAACTGATTATGAATCGGCTATATAATTTTTACAAATTATAGTGTAATATTAGAAGAAAAATCTTGAAATAAATCTATCCTATAAATGTAGGTATTATGGTTAACATGTTATAACCTTGTGAATATTAAAAGATTTTTTAAAAATAATCCTATAGTAAAATTTCCTTTGAATTTTTTTTTGTATGAACTTTTATTGTTCTAATGATCAAGTGCGATTAGTATCGCTTATTAATTAGCAATGAATAGAATAACAAATGACACCCGGATTTTTTGTTGAAAGAATTTAAAATCAAATAATTTATTCGTATAATGGCAGTTTTCAAAAATTTTTTTTTTCTTCTTTAAAATTTAGCGTATGATATGGTATCATTCAATATTTAATCATAAAATTACAAAAATAATTAAACAATAACTTATTTTAAAATAAGTAAATCACAGTATCGTCGGTTAAAACCAGAAAGCACTAAGTATAATTTTTGAGAATTTGAAGTACATATATATGTACATATGTTCTTCTATCAAAAACTTATTAGTCTAAAATAATTGGTTTTTAAATGATTATTTAAAGTGTTTTCCTTTTTGATTTTTTTTTAAAGTCGACTTATTCAAAATCCAATTTTTTGACTTAATGCTTTCTGCTTTTTAACCGACAGTATGTTAGATTTCGATCTATTTGAAATATTTGTATAGATGAAATATTTAACTTGAGTTGATGTAATGGAACAGGTTAAGGGTTAATTAAGCTGCTTTAATAATTAAGTAATTTGATAAGTTCCCCTTCATAAAATAAAATAAACAAAAAATACATACATAGCTATTGAGCAATTAAATGATTTGTAAAAACAATATTTATCATTAATTAAAAAATTAATTTTTGAAAATTTTGAAATTATAATAAACAATATGTTTCAGATTATTAAATAAGGTAAGCAAAAATTCCAATTAAAAAGCCTATTGAGTTTAGAAATTCAAGCACATACCTATATATTTTTTTAAAATAGCACCTGATAACAGCAACAGCATGCCTCAAATTTAGAATATTATATTGCAAGTATTGCGTTATTCAGTTTTTTTTAAAAAGTTTTGTTCACTTGGTTTTGCATAACAAGCGTGAAAATAAGATTCCAAAATTAAAACCATAATAAAAAAATATACGTATAAGAAAATATTGTCAACACATGTTCTTATACTATATCAATATAGTTATATAACATGTAACACGGATACAATGTAAATATATAATACACATGTACCTATTTGTTTTTAAAAATTATAAATCTTAATATTTAAGAATATAACATTCAAGTATTGCTGTGGAGAATTCAGATGATAATATGCATGTGTATACATTTTGATGTTTTCTTTCTGATATTTTGCTTTTCTCGAGATTTATGTTTTATGGAAAATCGACAAAAGAATAAAATACAGAATCTTGAGAGCTCGACAAATTAGATCAATATTTCGGTTTCCTTTGATTTCTTAAATTTTGCTTGTTTTGTTTTTCATTTTTATGTTAGGGAGACAATATCGAAATAACAACAATACATACCCATATATTTTTAATTTTCGTGTGACAGACTAAAATATCTGAATTTTAATAATTAAAAATGTATGCATGTATGTACACCCATGTTATCAATGTGCGCATATACAGTGGCATGTAATTAAAACAAAGCATTGTTCAATCATAATGTGGTGTACCAACATATATGTGTATATGTCAGACCTGTAAAAGGAGTATAAAGCTATCAATATGATTTTTTATACGATTTTGTATGATTTTTTTTAGAGTGTTTCTAACAAAATTTAAAAAAAATGTTAGTTTCATTCTGTCCACTGTTCGTCATTTTCTACAACTTCCACACTCTTAGAGACAGAAAGCTGAAATTTAAAATGTAAATAGATTTTCATGAAAAAATCAGTTCTATATTGAACAAAATTTTGATGTATTCTCCCTTTCAAGTTACAACACCCCAAAATTTACAATCGGAATATTCTAAAAAGTTAATGTGTTTTGTAACACTAAGCCATTTTTAAATTCAGTAAAAGCAGAAATGTGACGACTTATCTCTTCTACCTCAGAATATAATAAGTAAGTTTCAAAGTGTCGGAATAACTCCCTAAATTTACAGTGATCTAAAATTATCCGGGTTTTTTCAAATTTTTAGTATCGTTTTTCTCATAGCAACTCAAAAGAATTTAAAATTAATTAACTATTTGTAGATATCAATAAATATTTTAATAATGTAATATATTCAATAAAATAATTAAACGAACAATTCTTTNAATTGTAATATATTCAATAAAATAATTAAACGAACAATTCCTTTTCTGATTTTAATGTTTCTTTATTGACGTTTCTTATTACAATGAATATGAGAGTAATAATTCTATTTCATTTAACTCAAAGTATAACAGGTACAGTTATTGTATGTCAATTATGTTATTCTAAATATTATTGCCATATTAAAAGTATTGCCATGTAATATAAATATCTAAATGAACTATTTTAGCCTTTTAGCATGATAATATATCACAAATAATAAATAATATTATAAGTTGTGGTACTAAAGCAATACTTTTATACAACATTGCTCAAATTTTTTAGACTCTTTTGTTGTAAAACTTGTAATTACTAGCTTTTTTAAAGAGAAATGTGCTAATTTACAAACTATTTGTGTGATTAAATGTCTTTTTTCATATTAATACTTGAATAAATTTTTTAATTTTCAAAGCTATCGTATGTTTATGCACCCTATTTTATATCACATAATATTGTGGGCTAAACAAAATGTACTCTATACTGTATACTAAAAAGTGTGTTGTGAAAAAATGCACATGAAATATCTAAATCAAGGCTTTGGGCAAAAAAAAAATTAACAAGGAAAATAGGGAAAGAATTACAACGTTATTGAAGATTGCAGTTTTCACTGTTTTTAAATTTATTTAAACGAAAAAGGTCCCATGAGTGAAAAATATTCTAAATTACATGTCATAACATAAGTTATAATAATTAATTTTTATGTTATCTCGTAACTCGTAAGTCTTCAACTGTCCAGTTTCTATTGATTAACATATTGTTTGGTTGTTATTATTCAGGTTCAATTATTATTTAGAAATTTTTATTTTATCATCGTTTTTGAAAGAGATGAATAAACTATGTATATACTTTGTTAAAGACTCCACCTCATAAGTAACATAAATATTGCAAAATTGAAATTTGTTTGTATGTGTAAAATCTAATTAATTTAACATTTAATCAATAGCGATGACAAGTAGAGCGGCATTTTAAAAATATAAATAAAATAATTAATAAATTTCGTTGTATAAAGCATGAAAAATAAAAGTTTATTTTTGGTATCATATAGAACAGAACAATATAAAAAGAGTTGTTTAGTATTAGATTAAGGCTTTTTCTATAGTCATAGTTGGTAAATACAATCATTTACTTTTACAAAACTTCTTCTTCGCTTATAAGCAAAGTAATTTTTTTTTAATATTTTTACATTTACTTTAAATAAATAAATTTTTCTATGTTCACGCTAAACTAACAGACGTTTAATTAAAATACCATACATTAATACAATTGAATGTTTAAGTTGCGTAAGTGAATAATGAGTTCTTTATTTCGTTTAAAATATACAAAATCTTTTTTTTCTGGGTTCCTGCTATGAAATGAATTAAGGAATTATTAATTTATATATGTACATATATACTATATTGTTTTTTTGATTTATGTTAAGGCCCATTACATTATTAATCTTACCTTTAAATTTTATTAAAAGTTAGTTTTTTAATTGTTTAAAAATTAGAAGTTTGTGTTAAAATTAATATTTTGTTTATATAATTTGTTTAAATTTGAAAATATTAGAAAGTATAAAAAAACAAAGATGACCCACAACAAAGTAACAAAATGACATGTTCGAGTATTATAGAATATAGAAATTCTTTAGGATCACCAATTTTTGTGCTTTATAATTAATTCTAACTAAAATAATATTTATAATATATGTAAATGTAGATACATGTACGATCATATTTGATATTTTATTACTTTACTGTTAATTTCTTTTATTTTTGCTTTGTAGAATTTTCACATTTCTATATTTAAGTATTAAATGTTTGGATATATATGTTTGTAGGTGCTTTATTTTCGCAATAAGTAATCGGACTAGAAGTAATAAATGACAGATCATAGGGTGAAATCAAATATTTATTATTTATCTTACTTTATTAATAATTTAAAAATGGTTAATATAAATGTTATTTACATCAAACATTTATTTATTTTTTTAAAAATAAATTACTGTTAAAATTTACAATTTTACTTCCACAAATCGGTCTTGAAGTCGGGACGTTTTAATTGAAGTACTGAAACTTACACAGTTATATAATAATTTTCAGCGCCTGTTGCATGTAAATCCTAAAAGTTTAAATTTAATTTTTTTTTGTAAAAAAGAAAACAAATGAACAAAAAATAAACAATTGCCATTATCCTGTCGCTTACTTTTTATAATAATGTAATTGGGGAGGGAATTTATATGTATATGTAGAAATAGAAATTTCTAATGACTTACTTTTTGGCTGTGTATAACTTATTACCTGAAAGTGGGTTTGTAATTAATGTTGGTAATCGATCACTTCCTGATTTCCTACTGGGTATTCATTGGGAATCTGTATTTGAACACCAAAAACCACGATTAATTGATAATGTTTAGAAAATAAGAATAATAATCCTTTTTTCCGCATATACATAATTATCCAAGAGTATTACAGATCAACTTTATAAATATTCCCCTAAAATTTGGGATTCTTTGTTTCCTAAAACGTAATAAAAACAAAAGACAGATATATCGAATGAAATTCTTTTGAATAAAAAAGAAGGAAGAAGAAGGCGTTACGGTTCATAAATAATATATGGGAATAATAAATTTTCACTTTGGCATAACTTTTTTGATTCGTTAAGATAGCAATGCTATTAATATACTCATATATACACGTATTTATGTTTAGCCATGTATTATATGAAATTTCACATTTATACATAATGTGTTGTAAAATATTTCATATTATGAAACGGGATATGTGAAATAATACATACACATATTACGCTGCACATAATAATATATAAGTTGTAATTTATAAAATTATTAATATTAGTGTTGTAAAATTATTGTTAATTATTAAGCGGTTTTTTGCCACCCATTTTCAAAGAATTTTAATTTGTTACAAGCCAATGGTATGAAATGAGCGAGTATATTTATTATGATTCCTAAATAGAAGCACCTATAAATATCTATCTTCACACATATGTATATAGTATAATATATTTATACATACTATATGTATATGTAGATTTTAAATATTACAAATTTAAATAAGAAATTTAAATTAGGCCTTAATGAATCTAATTTTTTATAATTAATTTTAATGTAATTTTCAACCGGGTGTTTGTAATATTTTCGAAAATTTAATTTTCCATGCAATTTTGATTTTCAAAAATTTATTATAAAATATTAATTAAATTTTGAAGGATATGTTGAAAAATGAAAATTTAAATTTTAAAATGTGCATAATGTAATTAAGTATCAGAAATTTATATATTAGGATATCAAAATTTATGGATTGCGCGCATATATACAGAATATGTTATGAAGGTACGTATTTATACTTATTTAATTTTTGTTTAACTTTCACACTGTTTTTCAACTGAGAATGAGCAGTCCGCTTTATAGTTAATTTATTTTGATTGTGTTAGATTCTGAGCGTTAAAGAAAGCTATTATTTAAAAAGATTTAATTTATAAGTGGATTTACTTAAAAATTATTCCAATTAATTATTATAATATCATTATACATATATAGGTTTCATAAACTGTGTATGGAAACTTCATGGTTAAAATTAAAAGATGTGGCAAATTCCTAATTATTATTTGCGCTGAGGTTCTTTTTCTTTTAAATTTATTTCCAATTTTCAAATAATAATTAATAGCCATTTTCCATACAAAATACTTTTACAATGAAATTGTTATAATTATGAAGATATGAATACCTAATATAAAGGTTCTGTCTTTGTTATATGAAATAAATAAGCAGCATTTCAATATAGTACTTTGAATTTCAGAGAGAAAATTTTTAAAGTACATACATAATATAAACTTGAGATCAATTTACTTTTTTAACATGGGTATTTTGGAATTTAACGAAAAAGCAAAACAAAAAGAAAATAAATGAATTTGTTTTCTAATGTTAACCTGATATTCTTTGTTAAAAGTTAATTTTTATGTTATTCGGCACCTTTAATATCACATTAAACAAAAGTCAATATTATTATAGTTTGTTAATATTTTATTTTTAAAAAGTACGTTAAAAGTTATGGCCATTATTCATCGTTATATATAATATTATGATGAAATTTACTTATCAATTACAGACTTTTAAACACTAACTTTTAAGTGGTATATATATGTATATATATGTACCTTAGGATAATTGAATGTAAATATCCAAAAATTGATTTATTTATTTATTTTTTAAATAAAAAGATTGTAATTTTATTTTTGCTAAGCTTCTAATGAATTCAATTATTAGTTGTGATATCTAGCATTATTATAAAAAATACGATAACATTTTTACGAATCCCCTGAAAAAGATTCAGTTCCAAAAAACAAAAATGTTCCCATAACTAGGATAATTTACAATAAAATTAATTATAGTACCTTTGCTCCTCTGAACAAGAGAACTTGCTTATAATACATAAGCAAATTTATTATTACAGTTATATAATATATAACTGTAATAATATTTATAGTAAAGTATAGTATTATAGTTTTATTTTGAATTCAGGGGCGTCGAGAGCCAACACCGGGCCAAGGGGAAAATTCTTACAAAAAAAAATTCTCATAGGTATCATTATTTTTTGACCCAGGCAGTCAAACTTAGTGTGCCACATTTTAATTAACGTTTTACTTTAAACAAAAAATTTTGTGCCCAACTTTGGGAACTACATATACATATACATATAACTCTTTCCTCACCTTGTACCAAACATTATATCAAATTAAAACGAAACTTATATACTTAACATGAACATAGGAAAAACGTTCATGATATTTAAGCTATGAAAATCCGTACATTAACCATAAATTCCATTCACTTCAGGAAAAACCGTAATATTTTGAAACCCTGTGAAAACTAATTTAACCTTTGATTTTTACAGATTATACAAAATTTTATTCTTGAACTATTTTGCATACACGATAAGCCCAATTTCTATTTAAATGATATATGTATGTATTATTTTGAGAAAATAACTTAGAATAACTTCATTGAAATAAAAAAAATTAAAAAAAAAATATTTTCATCAAACAGCTAAATCATTGTCAAACAATCACAAACTAAGGTTCCTATGCGTCGGCTACGATAGTTAAAAGTATCTTGAATGCTAAATCTTTATTATAGCATCATAGTCATATTATGAAATAACCGTAAAAACAAGACAAAGGGGTTTTCAATACATAAGTATACCGGAATTTTAAAATAACTTTATTTTGTCATAAATTAAAAGCTCTATTAATTATTGCTTATGTTCTAAAAACGTTTTCTAATATTATCTTCAGGAATTTATTTTAGAAACAATAATCATAGGTCTTGCACTTCGCCATGAATCAAGTATATAAATCGCATTTTGGTTTCAGATTTATCTATACTATTTTAATAATATTATTAAATATACTTCATTAAAATTACGGTAACTAAAAGAATATAATTTGGATAATGAATGCAACGAGTACAAAATATCGTTATAAAACTGTTAATTATATATTTAAAGTGTATATAAAAACAAAGGTTATTTTTTTTCCAATTAAAGTTACCCATTATCAAAAATTTATAAGAAATCTTACAAAGAAAGAGAAAAGCAAATATGAAATTTTTATGTACATAATACATACATATGTATGTGTACATTTTAAAATATTAAATAAATCAACATCGTTAAATTATCAACTAAAAAAAAAACATTAAATTTAAGTTTAAGCGGAACGTTTCTAATGAGTGTTACAACATGGACACGTTTGATTAAAACTACATAAACGCTTGAGTGAATAAAATACAACAAAAAATAAGAAAAACTTTGTTGTAATTTGAAATATTTCAAAATAATTCAAAATGTTTGAACTTATATGATCAAAATTTCTTAAAACACACTAAATTTGTCATTTTTATATATGTACGTAAAACAAATAATGATCTCTATAATAATCTTCAACATTTAATTTAAATGAAGAGAAAAATACATATACATATGTAGGTGATTATATTTTTTCTTGTTTGAAAAACTACTGAAAATGAGATTTTAGTCTATAAGAATTTAAGGTTACTCTTAGTCTTGGAGTTTAAATAATTGCCTTAAAGTCTTTATTTTTATTACTAAAAAAATTTGATTTCTGTTAAAATCAGATAGACCAGATAGGTTTGATTTCCGTTAACTTTAATCTTTGATCAGATCAGATAGACTTAAAACCCCCATATGCCGTCATTAAGACTCCCAGATCATAAATATNATCAGATAGACTTAAAACCCCCATATGCCGTCCTTAAGACTCCCGGATCATAAATAGATATTTAATTTTTAGAAAACTTAGCACTTTTTACGAGTATGAGTCAAATAATGAACATTATTCGAACTTCATAATGTTTGAAATATTTTCTATAAATATTAAAATATATTACACAATTTGTGAATTTAAAAATTTCAATTTTCATTAGATATTGAAATTAACAGATTCCAAAATTATCAGATCATCTATTGGTCTTTTAAAATATAAAAATGGTTTGTACCACCTACACGTTATTCAAATATTTTTTTTTTTAATTTTCATACAATTTTCAATTGATTTTACAGTACATTTTTTCCTTGTAAACACCTACAAACAAGTTGGAAACAAATACGACTAAACATATAGCAACCCAATATTTCTTTTCCATTGATTACTCAATTTCAATTAAAAATTAAAATAATTTA
>JXOW01013280.1:6728-20218 GCA_001014875.1 Condylostylus patibulatus | reverse complement strand
AAGTATCAAACAACTTTGAGACCCGAATTCGAAATCTAGAACTGAACACAGAAACAAAAAAAATACTTGACAACTTGACCCATCAGATAGGGAATTTATGATCCGAGTTAACTTCCGGATCAACATCGCCCTCTCCGGATCTGCTACAGAATTAAACTCAAGTTTTGCTAACAACAAAATTGGAAACTTTTCTCTACAAACAAACACTTCATCAGTCATATAGTGATCCGGGCAAAACGCAGCCTTTTATGCGGCTCCCAAAAACTTTTGCAGAACTTCCCAATAAAAAAATAAAATGAATAATAATATTGATTTTATTGTACCTAAATACACACTTATGTACATGAAAGAAGTTTACGCAGTTTCAAATCTCATTTAAATTATTGCAAATAAAAATTGTTTTGAATTATTGCAGCCCATTTATTTGATTTCGACATTTTTTTGACTTAATTTAATTAAAAGTGAAAATTTCAATCTTCAAACTCTAATATTGTCAACAAATTGTAAAATGTATGTATGTACAAAAAAATTTATACTTTGCCCGCAATTTTTATATAGATTGGGTGTGACTGATTTAAAAGTTATGCCATCTAAAAAATGTATGTATGTATGTATAAACGTCGTAACATTTATATTTTTGTAAATTTGAATAAAAGTTTCGATTCATATAATCCAGATTCACGTACCTACATAAAACTTTTTGGNTTGAATAAAAGTTTCGATTCATATAATCCAGATTCACGTACCTACATAAAACTTTTTGGATACATACATATACATACATACATAATATATTATATACATACATATTTATACATATGTACATTATTAAATTTATGTTTTATACATAAGTTAACGCAAAAAATGCACGTAATATGTAAATGGTATGTCTTAAGAAAATTGAAACACGCCTAAGAGATTTCCTAACGATTGCGAAATATTTTTAAATTTTCTATTCAGAAAAACAAGGAAGGTTAATTTTTTTAAATTTGAATAACATCCGAAAAAGGATATCAATTTAACACGTAATAATCATTTTTTAATGGTAACGGTTTGTTTACTCTTATTCAAAGTATTTGAAATACGCTATATACATACATACATACATACATACATACATACATACATACATATGTATATCATATTTCTATATCGTAAATCTGATAGTAATATGAATGTGTAATGTGTACCTTTAGGATAAACAAGGTTTACAGTTCATTACAACTCATCTTATATACATATTATATACCATTTTCTTTGTACAAAATGAAACAAAAATTAATACATATTACCTATATATGTATGTACATTATGTAGAATATTTTTTTACATAAGTAAGCCTTATATCATGTACATGGATTTTATGACACGCTTTGTAAGTAGAATTTTAAACATTTTCATTCCAATACATAATTCCAACAAATATTTGTATATGAACAGAAATATTTGTATATTATATACATACTTACTTTTTATTATTTTACTTATTAGGAGTATATTTTAATAAACTTACATGTACGTTCCTATACATTCATTGTTTATGTATGCTACACATGCATAGAGCGGGATATCAAGTATTTATATAATACACATTAAAAACAAACATATTTCGAATTGGCATATGTATTTTAGGAAAATCAATAAAGAAATCTCAGATGAGTTTTATTTACAAATCTTTTTTTTAAATACTTTCATGTATTTTAATATCAATATACCAAATACATACATGCATATATACAAATTCCTTGAAACTTTAAATTCTTCTAAAAAGAATCTTTTTTATATTATGCTGCGAGAAACGCATAAATATAAATGAACAAAAACAATTTTTGTAAGCCTTACTTCTTAACTTACATATGTATATACATACATACATATATATAGCTTAAAAATTTCCATAAGAAGAATGTATGTATACACATCTTGTATTAAATCTTGTATTAAATTTTATGTTTTTCACCTAAATTAAATTGATATATGTATGTAGGTACCCCAAAAAGCCATAAAAATATTATTCAGTAAAGTCGAAAATAAATATTTTAAGAAAGATTTCTTTCTCTCATTTTATTTCTTTATTCCTTATTTAGGTTACTTCATATTCATACTTATATTTGTGTATGCATGTATATCCACGAGGATTTTTATTTTTATGTTTAGCATAACTGTATAATAAACATACTTACATAAGTATAACTTAGTTTGGGATTGTTATACCCAAAATGCTATAAAAATTTTTTGGTTGAGATTTTCTTACCTTCATGAGATTAAAATACTTATTTCCCAGATTTTTTCCCAATTCTCATAAAGGTATGTTGTACATCCACTATAGTGAGTTAGATATATGTACTATGCATGGTATGGATATATCTGCCTATATATGAAACTTGTAAATACGTAACATTTACATGACTAAATAAATAACAAAACATTTACAAAACACGTAACACAAAAGTCTATTCCTATAATATAATATTAGATATATACATATAGTATATTTATATATAACTTTCAATACTAACCGAAAATTTTTTACAATGTATGTACATACATACTTATTTCGTGTTCCTTTTTCGCTTAAAACTGTTATAGGGAATGACGTGTAGTTTGAAGTTATCAAATTAATGGGAAACTTCCAATAAAAATACTTACTTGGACTTTAATATTAAACCTAAGATTTTTTAGTGTAAAAACTATACTATGATAATAAAAAATCAATTTTCCAACTAACAGCGTATTTAAATGTGTAATAGTTTGGCAGAAAAATTGCGAGCTATTATCATCATGCCTCGACTTAACAAAAATCGTGTCCTTGTTTTATCGGACATGTACTCGAAATTTTTTTGATGTTCCTCTGTTATTTGACTATTTGTTCTCTTTTTTTGACTATTTCCATTGTTGAAAGTTCGGCCCATTTGGATAAAATTAAACCCATTTTACAATTTTTAAATGATTCTGGCCCAATAGCCAGGTTTTCTTGCATTTTCTGGAAATTATTTATACTTTTATAATAATTGTAAAACAAATTATGATTCCCTAATTCTTAAATCTAAAGCAATTGCTTTAATTTTTTTTTTTAGAAAGTCGTTTTGTAAAAATGTAATCAGATTTTAATATTATTTATTTTGGAGTTTCAATTATAAATAAAATAAGGTAACCATTACTTAAGAAATTCACAATATTTGTTTTTAATACTGTATGTTTACCACATATGTACATATGTAACTATTCCGCTGCAGAAACAATTTTTTTTACTTGCATATAATGGATAAAACCAAAAAATAGGTTTAAATCTGATTTAATTATTTCAATAATGGAAATTTAAGTATCCCCTTCATGTTGAACTTGATCAAAATACTTAACAGCAAAACTCTTATTTTTTAAGAAAACATATTAATTATCGGTTTTTACTTATCATTGTGCGATTTATTAATTACTTAACATTATAAACATTTTGTTTTTCAAGTTATTTGTTTTTCTATTATAAATTAAAATTAAATTCTATTTAGTTTTAGTTAACCTTATTTTTTGTTTGATTTTTCTTTTGCTGTTTTATTTTATTTTTGCGCTGAATACAGCAGAAATAAATGTTTTACTTAGGTATATGTAAAACTACGGATCTTAAAATTTAGTACATTTTTTCAAGTTTGTGTGCTTTTTAAAAAATTTCCTAAAAAATTTAAAAGAAAAAGTGCTTCTTAGTTTTGGGCTGTCCGTTCATCTGTTCGTCCATCCGTTTACAAAACTTCTACACCCTTTGAGATGAAAAGTAAAAATTTTGTATAAAAATAAATTTTGGTAAGAAACTTATTTCCCTAAAACAAAATTTTTATCTATCTCCCTCTCTTTTAGCTGAAGCCCAGAAAAAATCTCAAAAATGCTAGTTTTTGAGAAGTTCTTGTTTGAGACCATAAATATACATATTTCACTTAACTTACGTTCATTGCTATAAACGTAAGAATATGGCGATATTTTTCTTCTAACATAAACAGTTAGATGCAAGTTCTAATATTTTAAATTAACCGTTACCTGAAACATATTTCCTTAAAATTTTGTGTTCATTTTTCTCCTAAATTGTAAATCTGCGGGTCATAAAATTTTGAGGGTTTGTAGATATTAATAAATCTTCCATTTCAGTAAAACTTTATTCTTTCCTATCCCCCCTTAAAATCAGTAAAATTTTAGTTTTTGGTACAGTATTGCTAGAAAACTATAAGTATACTTATTTACTTCCTGAAAAATAAAAAAAAGTACCACCTTATGTGCTCTTATCAAAAAATATAAGCCTTTCTGTACAAAAATAGGTACACCTGTACCTATAGCTAACTTTAAACAGCAAAATATAACTGTTATTAAGCCGGTATCGACCTATAACTTTAGTTATTCCATAAATAGGGTATTTACAACATATCTGTAAATTTTTAGAATAATGTGACCACCAGGTAGCTTCTGGGGTTCAAAAAAAAAATTACTAACGAATTTACAAACCATAGGTACACGGTACACCTGTACCTATGTATATGTAATTAGATCTAATTTTTTTATGAATTTTTTGTCATACGATTATGTATTTTACATCTATTTTGATTGTTATGTAGAAAATAGTTTTTTAACCTCAGTTACCTGAGGTTGAAAAATAAAAGAGTTGAATTAAAAAGTTTGAGAAAACTAATTGTGTGTGAATTTGAATAAAATAACAAAATGAATTGAAATTCCGTAAAATTGATCACGAGTTCTTAGTTTGTTGTAACTCTATATTTATGAAAGTGTGAAATTGTTACAGCAAAAGGAAATAATAAAAAAAAATTGCCGTGAAAACTTTTGTCGAAAGATGAGGCTATTTTGTATGACTGTAGTGACATTGAGGATAACAAATATTGAAGACATAGGTAACATATCTAGTAACTACTTTTCGACATAACTTTTGTTGAAGATGAGACTAATTTATACGACAATGAGGATAATAAATATTGAAAATTTAGGTATATATATCGTAATGCTTCAGATGTAGAAATTGAAGCATTTATCGAACAAAATTNTTGACAGCAATGATGGAGTAGCAGAACCATACAAAGAATTTGAGGAAGAGTCACTTAAAATTGCACGTGGTAACTTCTACATTCTAAGAGAGGGTACCAAATGGGGTACATTTTCCAGCAATTCACAAATTGTGAATGCACTGCAAACTACTTTAATAGTAATAAATTATTCTTTTTTGTAGTTAAACATTGTGTAATTTCATTTCAAAATATCAATAATAAAATGTATAATGTCGTTCTTTTACCTACTTTTTTTAATAGAAATACATATTATATTAATTTAAAAAAAAAAAAATGTTTATTTACATTTTGAAAATAAATACCTTTATAAATTTCCTAAATATTTAATGTTTTTACTAATTTTTAAATATTTCAATACCAAAAAATTAAAATTTTACAGGAGAAATGCATATGTACCTGTGGATATTAGAATAAGAGATAAAAAAAAAGAGAACAGAAAGGTTAATAGAAAGTATTATAATAATATAATAACATAATTATTCCATAGTGCAATACGATACATAGCTGTCCAAAAATATACGCTTTTCTGAAGAACACTTTCCATGCTTTTTAACATGCTTTAGCACATCAACAAATAAGTTCGCAGTCATCAATCCACTTTTATTATGCAATGCAATAGAACCATTGACACATCCATTTAAAAATCTATCTGTATGGTGTATTCCGAGAAATACTTATACTGGTGGTATAAAATTTCAACTACCGTTGATAATTCCAACAAAATTTACCGTGGAACCAAATTCCGCAGAAACAGCTAGCATAACTATTTTCGGCCTTGTTCGGCAATAACCTAACAAAATATAAAGTAAGTTACTAAAAAAATTCAAAACTAAATCCATTCTTATCTTTGGAGGCTCCAAGACTGTATATTCCGGTTTCATCTAAATTATAAATTATTTTTCTTAAAAAGAACGCTCTGCTTTGACCTGCTGAGCATTTATGACCCCCTTTAAATCCGAAAAAAAACCTTTAACAGCTGACTGCTCAACAGGTTTTCCTCAATGAAGGATTTCTTTCAATGAAGCTGTATAGCCAGTCGCATCCCACTTTTTTGTTCGTAAGCCAACTTTGAGGAAGTTTAATGTGATTAATGTTAGCAAATGTGTCAATTCTCTGGCCTGATCATATGTATGTCAAAGCATAGCATAATCTTGAACACTTTTTTAAGTATTCACTAAGCTCAATTTCTTGTTTTAACATAAATATTTGGCACTGGCTTTGACTGAAACTTGTTGAAGTTTTCATCGTAAATATTTCCTGAATCTGACAATACTTGATTTTCATTTTTATTTCTTTTCTTAATTGTAGAGTTTAATGTTGTACGTTTTAAATTGTATCTACTTTAAGGCCGCACTACACGGTGTTTTCAGTTTTATTAAAATGTCATATATTGCCGATTTAATTATGTTTTCATTAATATTAACCCTCTCTGTCCTTTTTTTTTAATTTCGCACTATTATGAGCTCTAAAATAAATAATACTTTGCAATATTCTTACTATTCCATAAATTTTTCAATAGCGAAAATCTTATAAGGTTTTTAAAATGACACATCTCATTAACAAAAAAACAAAAAATTAATTTAAAAAACCACTATTTATATTGAAGAAAAAAAAATTTTTTTTTGAGAAAAAACCGCTGCGTAGATATAAAGCATACTTACATACTTATTGAAGTTACGAAAAAATAAAAAACACGAGTGCTCTAGTTGAGACTTCAGCGCTGAAACAGTACTACTAAAGTACAATCTAAGACTGAAATTTGAATTCGCTACAAAACTGTATAATCGAATTTTATGTTTGATTTTTAGTTTAGGAGAAAAATTTACTGACACATGCGCCCCAGGTCCCTCTACAAATTTTTTGTTTTCAATTTTAAGAAAACTTAAAGATTTATTTGTCCAAATTAAAAATTTTTCTACATAGTACATTTGCTAAGTAAACACAATAGTATAATAAACTGTTAATTGATTCTTATCGAATTTAATTTATTATACTCACCCAATTCAGCTACATGTTCCCATATTCCTACTTTTCTACAAAAATTAAATATATAGCAGTTATAAAGATGGTTGTTAACTTATTTTTATAATTTTTCTATTTTTTATATATGTACATTACATGTATATGTATTTGTTTAAATTAAAAAATCTTTACTAAATTATGTCAGTCTATTTGTATGGCTGTAATTTGTAAAGATAACTAAAGTTTATTATCTAAGCGTGACTGAATTTTAAAGTGTTCTATTTATCTCTCGATAACGTCCTACTTTTACAAACACACACAAGTATTTTATAAATCAAACTTTCTAGGAAATGTGATACTAATGCATATTCATCACGTAAAATACACTCTAAGGAAAGTTTGTACCGTAGAAGGTCGTCATGACAACGAAATATATATTATTTTCAAACACAAACGATCAAAAGAAAAAGGACAAAATTGCGTGAGCAAGCGATGTTTCTTAGTATCTTGTTCAATATTGATCCTTTTTCCACATAATTTTAATACAAATATGTTCTATTAGTTTCATTTTAAAGTCTTTTTGAAATAAATAAAGAAGTGGTTTTATATAAAAGTTTATCCATTTATTTATTTACGCCATGTTATTTTAAATGTGAATCAAAGCAGCAGCAGGAATATATTCGAAGTTTTATGTTTGTATGTTTAAAAGTATTTAACAATTTAACTGAGTAACAAGAGAAACATATCACAAGCAGATTGCAGAAGAAGAATGGAACTAAAGAAGAAAAAAAAATCACGACTAACCAATGAAAAATTTAGTGGGGGAGTTTTGATTTTCTATTTTCTGTTTCTACCCATTTTATTCATTTTATGATTATTTGCAGTTGGAGATTTTGTATATGTCGTTGTTTCTGTATACTAAATAGTCACTTCGGATTATATATTATTTTATAAAGTATATACATATAAATATACAAGTGTTAAATGTAAAGCCATTCATAATGTTTTGTATCTATATATACGTATACATAAGGATTAGTTTTTTAAATTCTAAAGAAAAAAATATAACAATTAGTATCTGGAAACAAAGTGCTTTATCTACAGATCTAGGTATACGTATACCAACTAACAATAATTGCAAGAACTATATATTTTATAATACATAATTTAAATGTTTTTAGTTTTAAATTCTCAAAGACATATAATTTAAAGAAACTCAAAATTTCAAGTTAAATTAGTAAATCGATTTGAAATTTATGTTGTATGGGTATGCAATCAATAATATTTGAAATTAATTCTTTTCCTTATAGTGATTCTAAAATTAAATCAAAAAAATGACTAGTACCTATTTGTTTTTGTAATAAATTAATTTTCTTCTCTTATATCTAATTATAAATATCGCAGATGTACACATACATATCTTATTATCGAAAAGAAATTCATTAATTCACATTTGCTTTAATAAATTTCTGATAATTGTACAAGTAGACTTAAGAGTTCTTGCCTATATCTCGTACCGAGCTGGAACTGGCTCTACTGGCTCTTACATAATATTTAAAAATAATCATAATCACTTGTACTGTAGCATCCTTGNGGTATAGGTAAAGGTTTTCTTTATTGAAAAATCTACTACATTAAATTTAGAAAATGTAGCAAATTTCACTACTTTTTAAAACAAGCCAGCTGCAACCTTGGTACTGTAGCATCCTTGTTATTTTCTTTCTTAGTATATAAAATTAATTTTCATATCAATTCTCAAACACTTGTAAAAATTCTAGCTAAAAAGTTTTCTTCGTTTTTTTTTCTGAAATTTTATCTCATGTCTCCTATTTCTGAATAAATTTCCTCGGAATAACTTTCATAAATCAATTCTGAATTTCTTTCACAACAATTCTATGCATAATCAAAAACAATTCTGTACATAATCATGTTGTTTTCGATCGTCCTATTTATTTTGGTCCTTTTAATATTGAACACCGATACTTACTCTGTGTTTAACATCATAATCACTTTGTCGTTCTCCGCAATAATATGAAACAGAAATAAGCGAATCTTAGCCATTAGATCAATCTATAAAATGGAAGCTGTTCGAGATCTATTAAAACCTATTGTAGTATATGGCAAACGTTATGTTATGGTTAACTACTAAATTTCTACCTCTATTACGATAAGATAGGTAAATAAGTGAAAATAAAATTAGAATATATAACAAGTATATCCATTATATTCGCCTATTTTTTGCCTGGAACACAATTTAAAATAAATTTATCAGAAAAATATTATTTCTGTAAGTTATTTCAAACAATTTCTCCATAAAAAAAGTTATATTTCAAATCAAAAAATTTAATTTTAACGAATGGCGACGGGGCTAAAAGCAGTAAAATCAAATAAAAACGTAGTAGCAATAAATCTGGGAAAAAGAATTGTTACATACAAATATATCTACATAATATATTTCACGTTTTATACAAATACATAAACAAAATGAGTATCGTAAATAAAAAATCTCTGAAAAATCTTTTCTCGCAAATTGCCAATTTTTTTCCAGATTGGTTTCTAAATTTCCCTTTTTATAAGCAAAGAAGACAGGGAAAGCGTCAGTTATTTATCCTTTTTTATATTAAAAAGCATCATTTTTATATTTCGTGTCTACATAATATATAAAAAACTATGTATGTATGAACAAATGATAACAAAAGTTTTTGCGAAACATTAATTCTTTATGCTTCATAAAATAAATAAACCAACGTTACCTTGGTAACTAAAAATTGTTGGGAAGAAATCACGAAAATGAAAAAAATTTTGAAATTCTCTGCTTATAAGAATTCTGTAATAAAGGAAATATTGAAAAAGATTAAATTATATTGTAACAAAAGCAAATTACTTTTGTAGGTTAAAATTGTTCGCGAAAATTTATTAGTTAATTTATTTACTTCAATAATGGCTATATGGACAATTTATTTACAAGAGCGTTTTCATGTAAATACAAAAATATTTACGTATGTATATGTGCAAAATGTTACAGTTATGCAAAATGGTTGTACGAATACTTCATCCGTTCACGGCCAACATGGAAAACATCGAGAACATTTATTTAAAAAAAATATCTACATAAGAAAAATTTTAAAAGAGACTTGTCCATACCAAAATGTCGACACGTACATACATATACATACATATATATATTAATTGGCTATAGTTAAAACTGTCACACATTTTTATTCTGTTTTCAATGTACATAATATGTTCATATATTAATTGTTGTTTTTCTTTTACAGACATATAACGCTCCTATAGAACGCTCCTAACTCTTGTCCTAATAGATGGTTCTATTTTTTGTATGAAAATTAAGTGCCAAATCTTTTATATTTGAAAGTAAAAGTAAAACCATATTCGCATTATTCTGGAAAACTAGTTTTCTGCCCTTAACTAGTTGTGCGGCTTGTTATAATTAGAAATCTTGTATGGCAAAATCTGCCAATTACAACTAGTTATTCATTATAACATGTTATAAATTTGCGTTTAGCTTGCATTTCTGCACAACCCTATTATTATACGTTAATATGACAGCTAAAAGTTGTTTTCAATTATAAAAGAGGTGTCAAAATTAGTTAGAAAGTAATAATCGTTTTTACAATTTGCAAGAAAGAAGATGGAAAAAAGAAGTTGGATAAAGAAGAGAAAACTATTTGGGCCGCACAAAGAATAAAAACATTAGTATATAGCTTCTACGATGGAGTTCAAAGCAAAAATATTAAAATTTTAAAACAATTGTTTTTTATTATGTTATTTTTCGAAACGCCAAAATCAAAAACCCAATAGTGTAGACAAATTTTGATACCATGTTACATATATGAACCCTACAAAATGTTATATTCTCGTAATCTGATTAAGGTATAAGTTTGAACTTCTGTATGACTTTTCATACATTTACAAACTATTCCCAACAACGTTTTTCTGCAATATGTTATACAATATTTCTGAATAAGAAAGTATATTTCCACTGTCAAATTGCACACTCAATTTATCCTATAGTAACAAAAACTGTTCGAAAGATATGTTCTGTAACCGATTGCGATAACGTTAGACTATAGAAGCACATATACAAGAAATGTCGGTAGGAATAGTGAAAATTAATACTAATGAACATCTAGCTACATTTCTGTCATACAGTTTTAAATATATTCCTTTAAATACAAGGTTTTAATAAAAAATTTTATCGTTTTGAAATTCGCCAAAAAAGAGAATCGGTTTATAATATTTCCAAGCGGTTAAAGTATCACTTCCACGAATTATTCAAATATTATTACTTCATGTGCAGATTTTTTGAGAAAAATGACGAGACTCTCATGTAGCATATTCTTTGTGTCTGTCCGGTACAGTTTGTCCGATGACACAGTCGTTTTAAACAGGGGCTCGTCAGTATTGTGAAAGTGTTATTGAATTCCCTAAGAGATATCCCCAGATTCGTGCTGAAGACTGGAATATTATTAATAAAAAGTGGCTACAATAAATTGGGAATGGTTGCGTTATTCCAGACGGGAATGTTCTCTTGCCCCTATGCGATTGCTTATAAAAATCTATAATGCTTTCTATAAGTGTTTTGTTAAATTAAAAATATAACAGTAAATATTGCATACATAGTACACATATAGATGTTTTAAAAAATGAGTAGTTTTTAGTATTTATATATAATATGTATGTGTCAAAAATATTTTCGATTTTTTCTGAGAAATACCAACAGAAATTAATTGAAAAAGGAGAGTACAAAATGGACTTGATCTGTATTTTTCTAAAGTTCAGTAACAAACATTCCAGACATTCACGTAACTCAGACGTTAATTTTACTCTCTCGTTTTTCAGCCCATTTTTGTTTTCATATTACATAAAAAATCTGCAAAAATTTTTACAATCTCTCTGTGTATACATGAACCACTTGAAAAATAGTTTTAATATTTCATTATAAAATTTAAAACAATTTAAAATATTTGATATTCGTCAAATAACTCAATACTAAAATATACCAACTATTATGTATATACATATGTTTAAATTATTACACAGTAATTTATTCGATTATAAAAGAATTAAATCTATTTCACACTATAAGTTAAAATTTTATTACACGCAATTACTTTAGCGATAATTGTGTTTAATTTCGAATAAATTTTACGGTTTAAAATTATGCTATCGCTATTAACACTATTTTAGACTAGTTTTCATAAAGTTAACCCAATTTATACTAATCGTCACTTAATTATAAATAGTAGCATTTCCGTTCTCATCCAGTTTTCACACGTTGTGATAAATTTTGATTAGAACAATAATTTCAGTTCATATGCGGTTGGAGACGCAATGTCAGCACCTTTGATGTGAATAAAATAAGTGTTAAAAAAAAAGTGTAATTTGACACTCGCTGTAGATGTAACTTGACACGTCGATAATTCTTCCCCCTTTAAAAATCTGCGTCCCATAGATTATATTTTCATTTTGGCGCTTCTGCCACCGTCAGTTTGCTGCTACAGTTTTCGATGGTCCAAATGATGACGGATGTAATGATGATAATTTCCAAGGTAATATTTGATGTTAGTGAAAGTTGGCTACTTGGTATTGGTCTCAGAAGTTGTTCCGTATTGTTGATATGCAGATCGTGAATGTAATCGAGGCTTGTTGTAATTTTTCTGGTACATTTTTCTGAAAAACGGCTGGTAAGAGTTGGATATTGTCATAGACGCGCTGATGAAAAGCTGATCTTTAATTTGAACGCTTATATCTTCACGCTGCATGATAAAGCTAATTTAACTTGGAAGATATTTGCTCACATCGCCAGAGATTGCTGCCATTACCTCGCTTATGGCTTCTATGTTTTCAGAAGATATTTAGAACCCCTGGACGATTTCTCCAACGCTCCAAGCGCGTCCTCTCCACTTCCTTTCTCTGTTCACTCCGTACAATATGTGGCACAATCCCGCAAAAAAGCTCTGGCCCAATTAAGAGTGTATCAACACACCCAGGTATTTTGTTTCTGTTCTTCTTTCTATTACTTCTCCGCGTACATCGATTGAACGCAGATATTCCAATTTCCTTCTTCTAGTAGAGGGTGCTATCGTCGTCTTGCTCGGATTAAGTTTGATGATCCAACAGAGTCACTTCACCTCTGCATCGTTCTTAAGTGGTGTCGCTTCTAGCCTACAAGGCAGTAGCATGAAGGGAAAAAACCACCCTCAACAGTATGGTGAAGAGTCTAGAAAAGTTACAGAGACTAGCACGCGTCTCCATTGCGGGGGTTATGAGGATCTGTCCATGTAGGCTATAGAGGTGCTATTGGGACTTACACCATTGCATCTGGTGGTGGTTGCTGCCGCGGAAACGATTATTCATAGGTTGGGCGAAGATACGCGGTGAAGCGGGATGTCATTGCCTCGGGGGATCGACAGAGACTTTCAAAGAGCATTCCGCTCCTGCCTTTGC
>JXOW01012371.1:0-11351 GCA_001014875.1 Condylostylus patibulatus | reverse complement strand
ATTTCTAACAAAATATTTGTCTATCACAAGTACAAAGACAAAACCTTAAGAGGGCCACAAAACTTGGTTTTTGCCTAGGTCCTCAACATGTTAAAATCCGCCTCTGACCAAGTGAGATTTTGGTACGTGTTGGTTTAGTTTGCTTTTGGTATTTTTGTATATCTTGTTAATTGACTATTTTGTGTGAGTGTTCCTTCTGTAAAAGAACTTTCTCATTTTACAAAACAAAACAGATTTACTAATACTAAATATAATGCAAATACTTTGGTAATTCATGATAACCGCTTCGAGAAAATTATGTAAATAAATAAAGTATGTACTTATTTTAGTAGTTTATGAGTACTAAAAAAAGTACCTACTTATAGAATATGTAAATAAAATATTTTGAGAAATAACTGAATACCAATCTGCTGTGAAATAACAAGTATTATAATCTCTTATTTTAGATTGCCAAATTTTTTAAATATTTTTTTTTTCCAATTCACATAGAACACAGCTTTTCCTGAATAAAGACTTTTTTGATTGATCACAAAACAATTAAATATTTTATTACACTGTGTTAAAAGCAATAAATAAAATTTTATTTATAAAGAATTTTAAAAGAATGCATTTAATTTAATTAAATCTTTATTTAATAACATGAAAATTTTCATCTAAAAATTATCTTTATTCCCCTTAAATATAGGAGAAATAGAAGATATAGAAAAATCATTAAATTAATTGCTTTTTTTTAATATCAAACCCCTCACAACCATTAAAATATCTCTTTCACTAGAAATTAAATTTAATTGACAATTTTTATTGTATTTATATTTGGTTGACAAGAAACAAAAAAAAAAAACAAAATAAAAGTTCATGTAGAAAACAATGAAAAAAAAATTAATACAAAAAATGAAAACCTCTAAAAACCCCCCTGGCAAAAAAAAATATTACTTCCATTAAGAAACCTTTATATGACCCATGGGACATTCAAATAAAAAAAGATCACCAACAATGGAATAAAAAATACCAGCACCACAAAATTTCAATATCATTGAAATATCAAAAATAATTTCGACTGAATTGCGCTTTTAATCAATGCAAGATTTATGAATTTTTCGCACGTTCTTCTTTATGGTCCAATTTTGAAAGTGATTCCTGATGCTAATGTTTTGTACACTATAAAGAGAAAAAATTTGATGTGGTCAGCACAAAACCGAACACATGGTATATTTTCTGATATTTACAAATTCCAATAAATCTATTCTCACTCAAGTAATTTATTAGCCTAGCGAAAAGTTTGCCTACGGTCGTATAAAAGTCTTTTGTTCACTTATTTCAAATTTTAAGACAACTGGTAAGCTTCTAATTAATAAAGGTTTGCTTTGTGGAATCTAATTTTGCCAAAGGTAAGTTAGTACTCTTTATTGGAAAAATAACTCAAATACAAAATTTCAAGAAAATCTTTAATAATCTTTAAATATAATCTTTAGATATAGCCAAAAGCGAAAAATCGGTCTTAAGTAAAGGTTGCAGGGACCTGATATGCCTTAAAAGTTGTTCAATTCATCCCATCCACCAAAGAAACTTAGATATGAAATTTCTTGAAAATTGGTTTAGCCGAAGCAGAGATAGAGAGTGCGCAGACGGGCAGACCGACAGACACTTTCCCGATAATAGTCTTTTTTTGCATTTCTCCATCACGAAGATGCGGATTTGTTTGAAATCTCGACATGTGAAATTTGATAACATCACAATACCTCCTAATTGTACAGTTGGTAAAAAGAAAATTTCAACAATAGTATGATGGTAGTTTACAAACTTTATTTAATTTTATTTTATTTTTTTTGCTATTTCGAACTCATTCATTGTGTAAAACTTTATAGGTTTACATATTTAATGTCCATGGCTTCACAACTTGAAATGTCTATTTTATAAATAAAAATACATTGGAATATTCAATATCAAAAAAGAACACAGACCCTAAAAAAAGTTTAAAAAAGAAATATAATATAGTGATTATAAACAACTCTAGGGTATACACTTAAATACGTGAGCCTTTTTATAAAAGTGAATGAGTACAAAAGTTTATAAATAAAAAAATAAATTACATTGAGTATATAGCTTTAATTGTCCCCAAGAATTGTATTGTAATTTTCAATATAACGAATATAAAAAAGACAAACAGCTTTTAAATCTGCTTTTAAATTTCTTTTATAAAATTTGGTGCAAACATAAAGAACTTTTTGCGCATCACTTTATACCATAACCTACTTTTGTTCATGTTATAAATGATTTCTCAGTTCCGAAGAACATCTAAGACTCGAAGAACAAATCGACACCATAGTTCACCACTTATACACAGTAACTAAACATACATTTTACAGGAGTACAATTTGAAAGTTTCCCGCTACATCAAAGTTTAAGGGAAAAAGTTTTTCTCCAAAACCTACCATATTTAAATGTTTCATTTATTAATGTTAAGGATATGCAAAAATGCACTAAAGTCGATTTTTAAAAAAATGCGACTATGCATTTATTTGAACTATGGTATCGAAACGTAATATATTAATTTATCCGCTCCTATTTATTACCGACTACATGGCCTTCGCCCCCTCCTCTTTCCTTATGTTGGAATGAAAATGAGGTTGAAACGTTAAAAATATGTACAAGTACAATAATATAATTATAAAATTAGAGTTGCAGAAAAAATTAAAATCCACAAGGCTGGTTAAAATAAGTGTTATAAAAAATAAAAATAAAACTCAATAATTACATCGAGTTGCATCTGTTTTAATGAATCAAGTATTTAGATTTGACTTCATTTTATTTTCCCGGAGTTCATCCTAGGTATTTTTTTGCTAATGAAAATATCTTTAAATATGAAAATTTCACTTGAAAATGTTAGAAGAGAAATATAAAAAATTTCTTGTAACTATACTTGATTAAACAACTTGCATAAATTGCACAATAGCTGAATGTCAGATTTCTTTTTAGATTTAAAGGTAATACAGATATTAATAAACTTAGCTATAGCCAACTTCTTTGTCTTATATTGCTTTGCATTATACAGGAATTAATAACTTAATGAAATGAAAATATAATTTTAATTATAATGCTCTAATATTTTTCATACATACTATAGATATTTTTCTAAAAATCCTCAAATTATTTGTTCATTTCCTTTGTCCTCCTGTAATGCTGTTTAAACTATTTAGACTGTGACTATAAAAATGCTTGCATAATACCATAATGTTATATAATATCAAAAATCAATAATCATGACTATAAATCATGGAACCGATAGTCAGAATTAAATAGAATAGGTTTTCTGTTCTTAATGGGTTCGTAGTGCAATAGAATACCTTTATACTTGATTAAAATGAAGTGAAGTTCTAAAGATTTGATTGGTGCAGTGACATTTTATTCTGATGACAGTAACTGGTATTGTCAGTATTTATTCTATTGCCAATTCGGCCAAACTTGTTTTAGTTTGAAGTAAACACTATCAAAGTCATTTGTTTTTTAGAAAAAAAAAGAAAGAAATACGATAATATCCCCGATTTATTGTTTATTAAATATTATATGATGAATAAAAAATTTTATCTATATCTCANTATCTAACAGCTTTACTTATAGACTCCTGTTTATTTATTTTTGAGTTGTGCAGTATAAATGGTTCAAAATCAGAAATTCGAAAATACCAAGCTTTATTAATACATTCATATTATGAGTTTTTGCTTTTCTTTTGATGTTACTATAATTAAAATGCTAAGTTAAAATTTTGGGAATAAATGCAAAAAAATTGTTACGAATTTTGTAAATAATAGTACACATTATTTAATAGAAAAACCGTATCTGCTAACCAAGTAAAGGTAAATAAATTTCAAGTCCCTTTTAAAAAGGGCTTCGCTTTTTCTATAATAAACCATTAGAAATAGGATTATTGAACTTTACAAATTTACTACAAATATTTAAAATAATCATAAAATAATAATTTTAATATTTTAATTTCATATTAACATTAAATTTCATTACAAACTGGAAAAAGAGTCAAATACACCTTTTTTCACTTTTAATTAATTCATTATCGTTTTTCTTAAGTGTTAATTGAGATGACATCCTTTCGATGTTCAATTGATTCTAGAATATATATGAATTTTTCAGGTGACTATTTATTTGGGTATACAAATAAATACATCGAAAATTTCAACATTTCGTAAATTTTCTCCATAATATTTTTCATCTTGTTAGGACTACTAACTACTGAAATTTTTAAAACTTCACTTTAAAGTTCAGTTTATCGTCGCTATAATTTATTTTATTGTCGTTCTTTTTACTATAAGCATTAATATTAAATGTATATAACGAAGGAAAATTATAAGTAGAATATTTTAATAAGAATGTGGTTGAAATGAATTCTAATGAAAATCATAGTAAGTAGTTGAATTTTTTCAATCTCCAGGGAAATTTACAAATACATACTATAAATAAAAAATAACTTAAAATGAAAACAAAAATTAATTGAAATTGCATAATACTGAAGTGGCGTANTATATTTAATCTAATAATATTATGGTTAAATCAGCTTAAGATATGTTCTAACTAAACATATTATATGTTTCTCTTGAACATATTTAACATATTATGTTTATAATAACCATAATATTGTTGTTCCAACCATGCGAAAAACATATTTTTTCTTTGTGTGTAGATTTTATATTGGTCCTTTTTTAATTTTCATACATAACATTTAAATCACCCATCAAAAATTACGATCACGTATAATTTTTTACAGGATTAAAATAAATACACATTTATATATATATGTATATATACATACATTATTTTTCATGTTTTTTTTTGGTTCTTTCTACCTAATGAAATAATATCTGACCGACATATGAATTTATATATTATGTTTACTAGTACATTTCCAAAAATTTTTGAAATAGAAATTATACTTCTTAGGCTCACACCATTCATCCATNTAATATTGTTGTTCCAACCATGCGAAAAACATATTTTTTCTTTGTGTGTAGATTTTATATTGGTCCTTTTTTAATTTTCATACATAACATTTAAATCACCCATCAAAAATTACGATCACGTATAATTTTTTACAGGATTAAAATAAATACACATTTATATATATATGTATATATACATACATTATTTTTCATGTTTTTTTTTGGTTCTTTCTACCTAATGAAATAATATCTGACCGACATATGAATTTATATATTATGTTTACTAGTACATTTCCAAAAATTTTTGAAATAGAAATTATACTTCTTAGGCTCACACCATTCATCCATCCCTTTGTGCACTTGATTATAAAATTTCTTCATCCGTTTAAATAGAAAAACCGCAATTTCATTTACAAATAGACCTTAGCGAGATGTTTTTTTAAAGTTAATAAAGCAGAATTATGGACATTAAAATTTTATGCCAGTAGACAAAATTAATTCCACTTCAAATCAACAGTTGTCTTAGAATAAGTTTTTTTTTTACTTTTTTAGTATTGTCGACAATAGAGAAATACTAAATTTTAGTAATATCTGTATGGACACTAACACATGTGTCATATAATAACAACTCCCCACTCTCCCTGTCTGTCGCATTGCACACTAACCTCTAAAAATCAAAAGAAATAACAATGTTTTCACCAAAAACTACATAGGAATGTCTTAACTGAGTTAATTAGAAACTTCACCTAACTATTATAACATATTTGATTTTCCAAGATACTCCTACAAGCATGTTAACAAGAGTATATTTCCAAACATTTCCTGTTTATCGTTTCTTTTATTTCGGTTCAATGATCCGCTTACAAGAAATCCCCTCCGCTTTCAAATACTTAAGTGGATAAAATGAAATATGCTTTCTTTAGACCCTTTTTTTAACTAAACTTATTTATATAGCGTACACATACATATGTGCACGTATATTCAAATAGATACTTAAACATTCACTTTTTGGTTCTTTTTTATTCTGCACGTTTAATTGATAGGGAGAGCATATAGATGTAAATCATGATATTGAATGCATTCCAATAAAATCAAATTAATAAAAAAAAAAGAATATTTAATTTTTATATCTTTCGAAAAGTTTTCTACATAAGTACCGAAATTTAAAGAATCCTTAAGTTTTATGAACGCAATATACGAATTTTTATTTAACAAAGTTTACCCTGTTTAGGGCAATTTCAAATTCTTAATCTTTCAAATTTTTATGTATTTTCTGTCACTTACAATTATGCTTCGCTTCATTCACTGTATAATTATTCCCATTAATATGCTAATAATTCTTATTTAAATATTACTTTAAATTGTACCAACTTAAGTGAAAATCATTTACTTTTCAAGAAAGCCAAAAGAAATTTTAATTTCTCATTTAAGTGCATACAAAATTTATTTTTCAAATTATCATAACTATCCCAAAAATTAAGTAATCGAGTTCAAAAATTGACAGCTTAAGCATCGATATTAAAGCTTGCGCTTAACGTATAATTTGACATAACCACTTAAGTGGTTTTGTCACATTGCCACAGATTTACTGTGTCATATTGCCACAATAGCTTGCTACAAAATCCATATTTATAACACTCTCAGTATACAAAGGAATTCATATATTACGGCTATTAAGTATCAGTTACGATGCCAGAAGATATACGTTCTTTCGGATAGTAGAGCGGCTCTATTGGCGCTTCGGGCCAATAAGATTGATTCCAGGCTGGTGTGGNATCAGTTACGATTTTGCGAAAAGAAACGAAAAATACGACTAGCATATTATGTTCTCTTTGTTTAATTTTTTTTAATTTTTACTTTACGTGTATCTTTTAAAGATGTACAATACTTCAATCTATTTCAAACTACACAACCATAACCCCGTTGCCACACAACAGAATGTGTGTCTTTATTATCACATTTTATGTTTTTATATAGAAAGTGCATTGCATTCATAGTTATCAAATTGGATTCGATAGGTGAATGACCAGGTGTCAATAGTCGCGACAGTGCAATACAAAAACTATGATGACAAGAACAAAAATAAAATAAAACAGATTTCTTGTTATGTATTGTGCATAATATTAATATCTTAATATTTCAAATGTGTAGGTAATGTTTTATAAAACAAGAGTGTATAACTGTATAGTGTATACTATTAATTGTCAAATCAATATCATATGTCATATTAGTGTTTACCGCTTTCTAATATCTGCTTGCAACAAGGCTTGCAATTAGAGAAAATTTTTAAAACAAACATTAAAAAAACCTCGTACAATTCATCTAGTAAGTAAGAGTAAGCCTTAACCAATAATTCTACATGTAACCAGACCCTTCTAAAGCTACAGGCGAGCAAGGCCCTTGCCTAGGTTAAGGCTTACCTAGGCAAGGCCGATATGGCAGTGGGCGCCAAAAATTTTAAATGATATAAAANAAGTATTTTTATAATTTCTAAAATATATCTAATATTTACTAACTAACAACATAATATGTATGTCTATTAACTTTAAAATAAATTTAGGTGCGCCATTGTAAAATTTGCCGGGGGCGCTATATATTCTTGGGTCAGCCCTGCATGTAATATGCATACATATGTACATATATGAAAGATTTTATTTGTATTTATTATTTGCATTTATATTCTTTCCTAATAATGAAATTTAAACCTGCTTCTTGCAGACTTAAATGAAAATATAATATGTATGCATTTAAAAATAATTGTATTTTTCTAAAGATTAAATAAAAAACTATTTACTACTAGAATTATAGTATTTTTCAAAAATATTATTAAAATAATGCCAATTTCTTTCTTTCTAAATTAAATGGGTATTTGAATTAATGGGTACTTTTTAAGGATGATTACAATATGAATTAGTATGCCCAATTAATATTAACATACAAAAGTTTTCGAAATTATTACTTTGCAGCCGTTTAGAATTCATTCAATATTCAAACAATTTATGGAATTTTTCTACAAATCGAATTCCTCATGGATATCAGCATAAGAGTGAAAGTTAAACAAATAAAATCAAACTCAATTTTTTGCTCATAAATTTTATATTTCAAATTCTCTATTTTATAGTGGTTAGTACAGCGAATATTTCAACATTTACTATTTTGTCATTTTCTTTTAGTATCTTTATATTTAAGGAATTGGTGCAAATAAATCCACGCAATCAATTCTTATTAACAAACATGTAAAGAATCCTAAAGAACTTTCACAATCATAAATTTTTTTAACATTTTTAATACACCGTTCAAAATAATTATTAAATGTTTCAAAACTCAAAGTCATATTTTTTACTGATCTCTCATCCAAACACAATTGAGAAAGAATTTTAAAACTATTTTTAATTTGTGGAACGCCATCAATAAGAAAATTTCCTTTTACAAGAATACAATAAGCATAACATTTGGTTTCAGGAGAAATTTTATTATTTTCATAGTCGATGTTACGTAAATTCAGCTCGTGATTTAACGTTGTCCAAGATGACTTACTTTCTTTTTCACAATGCTCATGTAACTTGATTATGTTGATATTGTTACCATTAATCTAAAATTACAACAAAAAATTAAAAATGATACTAAGTTGCGTAAACTTTAATATACATATGTATATATACATGCAAATTATAAATTCGAGCAATTAAACAATTTGATTATTAGAAAAAATCTAACACAAAATTTAACGAAACCGAGAATGGGTAGAGTTGACCTTGGCAAATATTGTCTAAAAAAAAATTTGAGTTCCTCAAAATAATCTTTTCTTGTGAAATCATTTCCAGTAAATATTGCATCCTCAGCTGTTAGAACTCTACTCAGTATATCAACACAAAATTGCTTCTAAATTTAAGAATAATATACTTTTCCGTAATTTTTTTCCAAGTAAAGAAATTGTTAAGAATATTGGGGTGCCTGATCATAATTTGATAGGCATGAATTTGGAAAATGTATACATATCAAACGGATGAGTATATCTACAGAATCTTCTGTTATTAATATTAATTTCACTGAGTTGAAAACTGCATTCACCTGTGAGTCCTGGATTGATGTTTATTCTTCCAATGATGCTAACATTGCTTTTGAAAATTTTGTGAGCATCTTAAGGGGCCATGTTATTATGTGTTCTATCTCTAAGAGTGCAACCCAAATACCGACTTACGACGTACTAGTTTTATACGCCAATACGTCGATACGTCAACGTATACCGAAATGGGTATACGCGTATAGCTGTCATTTGACAAAAAAAACAAAAACAAATTTTAAATAGAACACACATTATTTTTATATAAAAAATGGGTATCGACGAAATGGAAATTCTGGAAGATTTAATGCTAATCACATTGTTGCAGAAAAGAAAATATAGTAGGTGTAATAGGGTACTTTCCAAACCAAAAGCTTCGACAACAAACAACCCTGATCTTTTCTACAAATCGGTGCAAATGAACTATAACCAATTCAAGCCATTATTGGTATTAATCCAATTTGCATTTGTAAAAACTTCAATACGGAAACCTATTGAAGAAAAGCAGAGGTTATGATGGTGAAGAATAGAGAGAATAATGCTGAATCTGAATTTTACAATTACTAGAAATATCACAGCATTATAAGAACAAAAATTTAAATTATTGTTCAGTATATAAATTCTTATATTTTTAGGTCTTAATGCCAGCAAGCGGACTATAGTTTTACTTTGGTAGATTGGTAGTTGAAGCAGCTCATGGCGGTCAAAGTGATGTGATAGGATGCAAATTTATCAAATTCTTTAGAACCATTTCCCTTTTATTTTGTAGCCGATGCAGCATTTCCTTTGAAACCCAATATTATGAAACCGTTTTTTTCGGTAACTGATGATAATATCGCCAATTATATTAAAATTATGTCAAAAGCAAGAATTCGAGTTGAAATTGTTTTTGGTAAGATTATATCTGTTAAGTGATAGTAAAAACCCATAATTGCTATATCGCCGGGTGAGAATTGAAGTGTCCAATATGCAATATAATTTATATTGCATATTGGACACTTCAGTTCTCAGCCGGTGATATGTTTTAAGGTACTTTGGTGGCTAAGTGGAGTATTTTGCAAACAACTATCAACTATAACCCTGAAAATACAAACAAATTGTATTGGCAACGATAATTTTATATAATTTTTTGCGCCTGAATGCAACCACTACTGATTTAACAAAAACTGAAAATAGGAAGAACTTCGCATGTCTTACTAGAGATGAGCTAACTTTTCCCAGGAATTCAAGCCAACTTTTCATATCATACAGAGAGAAACTTTGTGATTACTTAAATAATCAATCAGGAACTATGGCGTAGCATTACTAATTACACGGGAAACAAAGAAAAAATATTAAATATTATATATTTATATCCTTTTATAGTATCTATTAAAATATTTTTTAAATATATTATTTTTTTAATTATTTTTGATTTTCGTACTTTATACATTTACTTGCGTATTATAAGATTTGTACATTTTTACTTTTTCATTACAAGTCTAACTTTACTTCATCAAAAAAATCTTCTGGTATTTTATCCAGTTGCTCACAGAGCAAATTGATAAAGTCTTCATGTTTTTTTTTTGTTAGTTGAGATACTGCCTTCATATTTATTTTTCATTAGGTGCAATATTTCCGAGGTAATATTTCTTTCCTCATTTGCTTTATTCTTGCGACCTTATATACTACTGGAAGACGATGCCCTCTGGAAATCCATATCGTCTTCCTCTTCTAATAAATTGCATGTAATACTAAAATAAAATTATTATAAGAGTATTTAAAATTATTGTTTAATGCTTAAATCTATATTATTTACCTGACTAACATTGCCAAGAAACCACATATTGGGAGCCAATATCCAGTTTTTTTGTGGTTTCCAACTTCCCAACGCCTGCCGTAACTTCTGGCGTTATATTTATCCCGCTATGTCTTCTACTTTCTTTTGTAATGTTTAGTTAGATTTAGATACAAATAGAATGTACTTAATTAATTTTCTCAACTTATCTGAACTTTGTTTTAAAAATATGTACAAATAAACCCAAGCTCTACGACTATTTTATTCCCACACACATTCCTCATATTTAATGTTTTGTTTTTTGCCATAAGGGATCATTGTTCCTTACAAGCCGATATGTTTTTCATTACTAATCTAAAAAGCATGTATTAACTTAAAACGATTGAAACTAGATTCTATTATAATTACTATATAAGTAATATTCATATTTTACTATATTACTTACGCTTGTTTCCATTTCTTTATTTTATTTACCAATCAAACTGTGTCAATGTAGTTCATTCAATAATTATTGTTACTTTATTACGATTACGTCATATGTAGTTTAAAACAACAAAAAAAA
>JXOW01010631.1:338-13845 GCA_001014875.1 Condylostylus patibulatus | reverse complement strand
GATTTCTGTAGGAAATTTTACTTTCTTACGTAATGTCTTTTACTGTACCTGTTTAATTGTAATACTAAATGTATATTTCTCATAAACGTATGTATTCGAAAAAAAAAATTAAGCGTCTTTTTATAACACTAAAAATGAGTTAAATTTTGAATAGAGTGGAAAATTAGTTTTACTAAAGACAACGAAATTTAAAAACTATTCGTTTGAAAAATTGTGAAACTACTAAAAGTTTTTCATTCCATCTCGAATATTTTTTTTAGTTTTAAATAGTAGTCTTGTTATTAAATTAGTTCGTGTTAAAATTATTTTTCAAGTTCTATGATAGCTACCCTATACTTATACAATCTTAACTAATTTTTTTTAGGATCGTGCCTATATTCATTTATTCGAAAATCCAGCATTATAGCATTCAGTTTCTATGGGGTATATATGATTACTTTTAAGGTTGTATGGCTGTCCCGATCGCTTTCAAATTAAATGAGGTTCAGGCATTTACTATTTTTGACCACTTCTGCAAATTCTCTGAGCTTAGTTAATAGTTAAGTACGTTTTCGGGTTCTTTCTCGGACGACCGAACGAACAGATATAGTTTAATTCATTCAGAATTCAACGCTTCAAGTGATAGGATAATTGTGTACATGTTTATGTCCCAGACCATTATTTCTCGGTGTTAAAAACGGAATGATAAAGACTATAGCAGTGATCCCAAAATACGCTTAAAAATGATCTATATCTTTAAGTTAGCAAGTAAATGCATTTAAAGTTAAACTAATAAAAATTAAAAATCCAAGTTGTTGGTAAAACTGATCATTGCCATTATATTGAGTCTATATTGAATTGCTCTTTATAATATTAAATCGCCTACATATAATAATATAATGATGAGCTCAACAGATTTTTTATGTGTGTTTTAAATGAAATCAATGTTTCGACAAAACAAATTCCAATTTTCGATTTTTATTTTTGCAGTTTTTTATTTTTTTTTTTATTTTTGAAAATTGTATGAAATTGAAGGAAAAATAAAAAGATCCTTTTATTACTCAAAAGCAAATATGAATTCCGCATTTAAATGTTTGTATAATCTAAAGGATTTTATGAAAAGAGTTCGTTTTGTCTTCAGTGCTTTCTACTTCGATTTGTTCATTTATTTCCCTCTTTTTGTAAATTTAAAAATATGTAACAAGAAAAACAATAATAATCAAAAATTGAAAAACGAAAAATTATTTGGAAAATGAGTTTTTTTTTCTATAAAACAAAGAAATATGAAATGAAAGAAAGGAAAACACTTAGCAAAAGAAAACATGAGACTCTTGTCTTGTTCATAAATTTACTCAAAAATTGCCATAAAAAGGCTTACAACAAAATATTTTTTGATGGCATTACAAATGAATTTTCTTCCTTTTCACATTTTATTGTTATGATTTTTATTTTCTCTTTCTTTTATTATTTTTGGTTGTTGTTACTTTTAAAACTCTTTTTTTATTTTTATCAAAAAAACTGAACCACACAAACATGAAATTTGTAAAGAAGAAAAGTGGAAAAATATTTTATAATATTTTTATTTGAATCTTTCAGATTTTTCCTTTTGTTTTACAATCGAAGCATTGAAATTTCTTTTCTTTTCGAAATCTTTTCTTCTCATTGCCAATTTATATTCAATGAAAATTTTATTTGTAACAATTTAAGATTTGTCAATTTATTTTAACCCTTATGAATCTAGTTTCTGAAGTTATAAGTCTGAATATATGGAGTAAATTTTTCCTTCCTTGGTATTGAAAAAATGCTTTAGAATATATTTAATTCGCAAAAATATTATAAATATTAACAATTTTGGGAAAGGGATAAAATTTATATTTTATATCAAAAACAAAGCCTATTTAGTTAATATATTACGCCTATTTAGCTNGATTTTATATCAAAAACAAAGCCTATTTAGCTAATATATTAACATTTTCTAAAGTTTTAATGTTATTTCGTTTAAACTCGTCCAATTACTATGTGTTACACGGTTAAATAGTGTATTATAGATACACAATTAGCGTTTACATATTAAAAATATATAGGAAAAAAGTCGTTTAAAAAATGATAATAAAAGTTTAAAAAAAATATTCTATAATAATATAAAATGTAAAAATAACGAAAATTCTTTTTCGATTGTACTTTCGAAAAAGAATCGGCTATGATTACAAGATATTTTGAATAAAAATCAAAAAAAGTAAAAAATAAAACATGAAATTGTAAATAAAATACAAAATTGTAAGTTTTATAAAAAAAAAAATCTGTATAGTAAGACATGAGATATAGTATGGACTTCTATACTATGAGAGTGATACCAAAATAAGCTCAAAAAGGCTCTATCTCTTCTAGTTTAGCCAGAAAATGAGTTTAAAGTTTTAAAAAAAAAAATTCTATTTTGGTACATGTTTCATATAATATGGGCTTCTCTACCATATATTATTTGTTTGAATATTACCCCTTATATATTTGAGCTACATAAGGCATTTATGTAGCACAAATATATAAGGGGTTTACTAAATAATTACTTGGTATATTTGTGCTAAAGTGTATAAAGTTATTTTTATTTCATATACCTATAGCGTGTACTTTACCTAAAATAGCACTAAAAAATTGTCAGTTACCTGTTTGAACAATTTGTATCTCGGAAACTGTTTGTCGAACGCCTTTAATATTTAACCTGGAGAAAGATGGCGTTCTGAAAATATTCCGTGTGTCAAAATCTTGATTTTGGAACAAACGCACTTGACATTTTTAGTGTGAGACATTTTTAGTGTAAATATTCACAATTTTTGAGAATATTTACTTGCATACATATTATACTTATATACATATTGCATAANATATTATACTTATATAAATATTGCATAATGTATACAAATTAAAGTGTATACATGATATAACTTATGAGGCTGTGAAATCGTATCGCATCGTATGTTCACATATTATCTACATTTTGTATTAAATGAACTCTTTTTATGCATATTCGGAAAAAACATAAGTATAATATTAAAACAAAATTTTTATCCTTTATTGTTTAGAGAAAGAAATTACTGAAAATTTATTATTTTGCCATTACAGTAAAAGTATACTTGACAGTAAAATATTTGTAAATTTGAAGTTTTGTAAAGTTAAAATTGTGAATGATTTTCTAATAGAATATAATAAAAAAAAACCAATGTTCTTACAATCAATATTTATATTTCAAAAGAGATTTAAATTTACACTACATACTAACTAATTTGACGATATTTTTCGAAATAACATGAATAATCCAGAGTTTCTATATATATTTGTTCCATTGTATTTAAATAAATTTCATTGTTATTATAAATTTCAATATTAAAAAAATTGTTATACATAATATACATATTGATTGATCGCATCATTCTTTTAAGGTATGGTATAATAGAGTATAGTTAAATGAAAAGAAAATAGAAAATTATAGAAAGAAATTAAGTTTGTGTATGTGTTTGATTTAATGTTCAAAACTGAAAGTATATAATATAATAAACAATTGAAGTAATTTTAATGGTACATAAGTACCATGCTTTCTATTATCATTTCCTTAATAAATAACAGGTTAGTGTCATATAGCCAACCTCACAGTACTTTTTAAATAATTTCTTTTCATACAAATTAAATTTCTATTTCAAGTTTTTTCTATTCTTTTTTAAAGCTTTCTTATTCAATTTTAATACAAACTGTTAAGAAATTTGAATATAGTTTGTGTACAACCTAAATATAATAATTAAAACTCTGTTGGACAGACAAGAGTGTACATATGTAATTTTATTTTGTAACAAATTCATTAGTCTATATTTTTTAATAAAAAAGTATTTAAAGTACATACATATAATGCACATTTTGCTGTGCTCCACATTATGATATCATTGTGTTTTTATGTTCTGTGCAATTTCTCAATAAATTAAAATTGAATTTTTAGTAAGTAAGAGAAGTAGAAAAAAAAGTGTATAATAGCATTTTATATTATATAATACAAAATTTTAATTATAATTTATTCAAATTATGCAAAATTTGTTCTTTAATATAAAAATATAAAAATGCAACATTACATTGTGTAAATTTTATATAATTTTATGTATATATATGTACATATGTTTGTTTTTGAAAATAATAAATTGTTTGTTTCATTTACTCTTACATATTTACATCCGTGTCGTTATTTTATGAACAAAATATTGTTATTCTTCATCTGCATTAAAATAAAATTTTTAAAGCACGAAAGCAGGGTTCTGATGTTACCATTAAATTTGGTTTGGCATGCTAATGCTATTAGGTTCGTTTTTGTCATAAAACTATAGTATAGGTATGTACTGTCGATGTTTCTCCATTTATTTTTCTTTTTTTTTTCTTGTCAAAAGGGAAAAATACAAAAATTGGTTTGTTTTATCATGGATTTCTGAAGAAAAAACAAAAATATAAACTGTAAAGCGTTTGACAATTTGTGTATAAATTGTTTTGTTGTAGCTTATGTTTATGTACTAACATAGATGTATTACCACATGAATGCAATTAGGAGCACGTTAATTGCGCAAAACAGAAATAAATAAAATATAATTAGCTAGCTAGCCACCCGGGGATGTTAAATTTTTTTAAACCTAACGGAGATGGTAGCTTAAGTTATAACATTATTGAACAAAAAAAAATAGTAGGAGGATAACAAAAAATTCTATATATTATGTACGTATAGCTACATAGTATGTCAAATAAAAATTAAAGTAAATATAACGCAAAATAAAGAAAATATAAGAGAAAGTAGAGCATCGGGAGTCCTTTATTGAATGATAATGTTGATTTTGGTTGCATTTAAGTTGGAAAATTGTGGCATCACTCTTTTCCCTTTAAGTGTGGAACTTATTTTTTAATAATTCGTTTAATATTTTTTATAAATATTGAATTGACTTATAAATTATGAATAGCAAAATTGCTACACATATAAATTTTGTTTTGACCTATGAAGTTACAAAACAGTAAAAGTTTCCTTTTTTTCTTCAATAGTTCCACAGATTGTTATAGTTGAAACAAATAGTTCTGCTCACTGAACTCTAGAAATCGCGGGAAATTAATGCCATACCAAGCCCACACTAACTTCTAGAACACATTATTTCTGGCTTCTTGGGAACAGTTTTGGAGCTATTACACTAAATTTGAGCCAGCATGACTTACTTAAGAATCAGAACTTTTTAGAAAATGTATATGTATTGTAACTATTGGTAGTGGGTTTAATATGACTACTTAACCTAACATTTTTGAAAAAAGAGAAGGCTTTTCGGGAAGTCAAACTTTGAGACCCTTTTAACATGAGATGGTGAAAGAATAAAGAATTAACATATCCCTTCTTATTTTTTATCCGTATGTGCTTCGGGAATGCTATCGAATTGACTATACTCTGTATACAATATGGATTTTTATATCATTAGTACCTCAATGTACAATAAACATAATACATAATATATGTATAGGTACATATATTTTATTATTTTGGTGTTTTAAATACTCATTACATAAATATGGAGGAATATAATTACATTATATTGTACAAAATTTTAAAAAGAGGAACCAGAAATCAAAATAATAACAATAATTGTAATAGAAACAATAACAACAACACCAACTAAACAACATGGTAATTTTTCAAGGTAATGCTATAAAAATTAGATTCAGTTGATTCTTTTGTATAGGTACCTACTTTATTTCAAAGGGTATAGGTATATGAAGATATAATGTCGCATGTAATAGTCAAAAATGAAAGCAATGAAAATAATAAAAAAAATTAAAAGTAAAAGAATATTCTAAAAAAAAAAACAACAGCAAATTATATTAAAAAGAAAAGCAGCCAAGGAAATGGTGTGAAAACACAGTTGGAATTTGTTCGGATTTTATGGTGAATTGAACAAAGAAATTAGTGATTTTTGGGATGTTTTTATGTTATTTTGGTTGTTCCAGTAATTTCTGTTTCCTTTCCCTTTCTTTTACAAAATTTTGTTTCTTCTTTTATTTGTATTATGTTTTTTAAGTTCGTTTTTTTATCAAATATTCTTTTTTATTTGTGTAACAATACTTTGTACTGCTATGTATTTACATACTTACGTGTTGGATATTATATAGTGACATAGTGTAAATGATTTTAACCAACTCTATAGCTATATATGTATTTAGGTACTTTTCTCTGTTTTGGAACATACTTAGGGATTTCATTTATATTTAAAAAAAAAGTTTGAATTTGATAATGACGACTTTTTACTTTTGTAGCAAGTAAATTGACAAAAAAAAATAAATAAATAAATGAAACAAAATTAAAGGTTAAATTTGAATTGGAAGGAAAAAGAAAATTAAGGAAATTGAGTTCATTTTCAGATATTCTTTTATTATTTTATTCAAGTAATTGGTAATTTGTAATGTGAAACAAGTACAAATTAGAAAGTAAATCTAATTATGCAATTATTTCTTTGATAGTTTCATAACATTCAGTTTTTTCTTGAATACAAATTTCAAAATAAACTTAATTTTAGAATACTATGTAAAGTGTAGTTATTCTACGATAGTGTTGATATCATATTATTGTAAAAGTACCAGTAATATCAATTTTACGCATTATTTCATATATGTTTGTTAAATAATACATATAATATCTATATAAGAAAGCTTTCATCTCTATGTGTTATTATTATGTTACTAATAAACGCGATGCTGAAGCTGCCTTGTTTAAAAAAGTAGTGAAATTTGTTACATTTTCCAAATTTAGTGAAGCTAATTTTTCAATACAAAAATCGTTAACCATACAACAATATTAAACATGTAATATGAGAAAATTAGGCAAATTTTACTATATCTATGCAGTAATGACGGTTTGTTTTTGCAAAAAATTTGAAATTTATTAAGAGAATAACTTACCTATACACTTTCTAAGTAGCACATTTACTGTTTTAAAATATTTGACGAAAAATAAATAAGTTTCAACCAATGTGACATAATATATAATATAAAAGATCAATATNAATATGTAAGAATTACCTTGTGACTGCGTATTATGAAAGCTTTTAAACTACACATTGCGAGCGAATAGAATGCGGAAAAAGTAAAAAAAAATCTTCACCACATAAAATTCTACCAATTTTTGTTTTTCTGACAATAATGTAGCGTTCAAAAAATCGTTGTAGCAGATTTGTTATGGACTCTAAGTTTAGTGTAGTAGAGTAGTAAATTATGAAATTTTTTGAAAAATGTGGCAAATTTGTTACGCATGTAATAGATCTGCAACGCTGCCCATAAAATACCTACCTACAAACCCTTTCACATGTATTATAAAATTTTAAAATTCGATTTAATATTGTTTGTGTTCTTTTTAAGTTTGCTTAAAACTTTTCCATCGTAGTTGGAGACTAGTTTGTAAATGAAATTATCGGTATAAATTTTTAATGATTATATTCAAAAGTATATTTTGCCGATACTCTTTTAAATAATTTTGGTTATTAAGTTAGAACGTTAATATTTGAAAATAAAAGCATCATAAAAATTATATTATCTACATGACGCAGATTCGAAGTTTTATTCAGAAACTCCTATTTAAATATAATTTGTAACAATTTATTATTCGAAATAATACCCAAGTTAGTTAACAAAATAATTACACCAGGGATATTAATTGAAATTCTTTCAGATCTTCTTTCAATTTTCAAAATGAACTAAGTGCTGATATTTTTTGTAAGAATTTTTATGAATCCTAGAGTTCTTATAAAACACTGAATAATTTCACACATTTTTTTTTGTAATAAAATTAAATTGATAATAAATTATAAGTCAAATGGTTATCAAAAACTCATTGAAATCGTAATTTTCGGCTTTCACGAGTTATTTCTGTTTAAGTTTTTTTTAGAAGTGTTTTATTTTATATTGGGTAAGCCAAGAGCGTTACGAAGAATATATTTTAGTTACAAATTATTGTCTTTATACGCTACATTTTATGTTCACCCTAAATAAGAATGATTGTAAAGTTTTGATTTTGAAAATAACATAAAAGTTTTTAGCTTCAAAGTCTAAGTAATAAATTAGTTACTTAGTAATGTGAATTCATACAGTTTAAATAATATACAAGCAATTTTATTTTAAATAATTTCAAAGTTATGCAAAGTAATATTTGCAAAAATAATACTTTTGTTTTGCAAATTATAAAATTGATTTTGTCAGTGATTTTAATGAGTACTTTTTGTTTATTAAAATTATGTTGGTGTACGCAGTTTTATTAACAATAGGATACTTTGTTTTGCTTAATGAAGTTAAAAAACTTGATGAAAAAATAAATACAGTATCTAGTCAACCACTTAATGTGGAACGTTCTGATAATGATAGTATAAAAAAAAGATTTATATCTAATAATACAATATTTGCAGAACCAAACAATTTATTTAAAATTTTGCAAGCTCTTAATATTTCAGAAAATAATAATTTAAAAGTAAATTATAAGCAAAGTGTTGTAAGAAGTCAACGTAAACCTGACGGTAAACCATCTACGATTACGCATTTTGTTCATGAAGGAACTGATAATATAGAAAATTCAAATAAAAAGAATACTATTAATAATATAGAACACGGAAATGAAAACCATCATATTGCAACAGCCATATTNGGAAATGAAAACCATCATATTGCAACAGCCATGTTTAAGCCTTTTAAAAAATATGGAAAAAATTGTGAATACTCAAAGACGGTTGTAAACAATAACCATGCGGTTTGCAAAGGTGAATTAATATTTGAAGATGATTTCAATGAAATTAATTGGAATAAATGGCAAAGAGATATAAGAATACCATCGGATAGTGAAGATGCCGAATTTTTATCATTTCAAAATTTAAAACAAAATTTGTATGTAAAATATGGTAATTTATATATCTTACCAACATTATTAAGTGAATTGTCAGAATATGATGATAATGCTATACGATTGGGTACACTTAATTTAGGGCCAAAGTAAATCTTTAATAAATACAAACTTTCAATTTCAATTCGATAAATAATTGGGAGTTAAACTTCCTAAATATTTATTAATATATTTCTGTTTTTAGCTGTACGGCTGTTACGGATCGGGAATTAGAATGTAATAGACAAGGTGTTGCATATCGTATTTTACCACCAATAATTTCAGCTCGTATAACAACAAAAAATAAATTTTCATTTAAATATGGAATTGTAGAAGTAAAAGCAAAATTACCGAAAGGAGATTGGTTATTTCCACGTAAGTTTTTCCATGTTTTTATTTCTTTGAAGGTTTGATATAATATACAGTAACCTTGTCAGAGGCGGAATGACAAAGGACCAAAAATTTTTCATAAATTATATACATATAGNTAATATACAGTAACCTTGTCAGAGGCGGAATGGCAAAGGATCAAACATTTTTCATGAATTATATACATATATTTTTTGTTACAACCATATCAATCGCTTCATATTTTTGTTTATTAAGAAATTAATTTTTTGGGTATAGCTAGAAAATAGCTACAATGTAAAAGTATAATTTTCTTAAATAAGACTTGTTGTTGTGATTGGAGAAATTCTAATTTTATAAATCCGTTATTATAACTAATATTTTGATAGCATGGCATATTATGACTTTCAAAAATAAATTTTGGTATTCTTAACATGACAATGCTTCAAAAAAAATTTCAAATTTGCGCTGGGTATACCAAGAAAATAGCTACAATGTAAAAGTATAATTTTCTTAAATAAGACTTGTTGTTGTGATTGGAGAAATTCTAATTTTATAAATCCGTTATTATAACTAATATTTTGATAGCATGGCATATTATGACTTTCAAAAATAAATTTTGGTATTCTTAACATGACAATGCTTCAAAAAAAATTTCAAATTTGCGCTTAATAGTTGTTCCGTTTAAATATTTTTGCAGTGATTTTAGTTTGGCATTTGNAAAAATTTCAAATTTGCGCTTAATAGTTGTTCAGTTTAAATATTTTTGCAGTGACTTTAGTTTGGCATTTTTCCGGCAATGACAGGTTTCACTCTCTCACAGTTAACCGCCTTTTGCAAGTTTTTTGTTAATAATATGTACAACATTTTTGTAATTACGCAGAATTATTTTTGGAACCTTTAAGTAATCATTACGGGTCTGACGGCTATAAATCTGGGCAAGTGCGTTTAGCATTCATTAGAAGTAATATAATATTAAAGACACGTAATAATGTTTCAATAGATGGTACCAAACTTTTTGGTGGTGTTGTATTGGCACAAGGAGAGAAACATAGACAAATTTGGATGGAAAATTCTCCTAATAGAAATAGTCATTATGGTGATAGTTATCATGTATATAAAACACTTTGGACCGATGAATTTATAACATTTTATGTTGATGGAAAAGAATATGGTACTTTGTATGGTGATTTTTCATATGAAGCTATAAACTATCATAATATAAAGCATGCTAATATTTGGAAAACTGGTAATAAAATGGCCCCTTTCGATAAACAGGTTTATATTTACATTATTTTTTGGTACATATTTGAAATTAAAATTCCATATTCTTGACACTATTTTAGTTTTTTATATCACTTGGCGTATCGGCTGGTGGAATATCAGATTTTCCAGATCATTGTGTAAGTGGTTTAAATGAAATTGATAAGAAACCTTGGTTAAATTTCGATAACAAAAATGAATTAAATTTTTGGAAGGCAAAATATAAGTGGCATGGAACTTGGAAAGGAGAAGATGCGGCTCTTAAAGTTGATTATATTCGTGTCTGGGCACTTTAATAAATATTTTTTAAATTTCAAAATTATTAAAGAATTAAAAAAAAGGATACAAAAATTTAAATAGAACCATTATACAGCTCCTTTAATTATAGGCGAAAAGTTGCTTCAAAAGCATAAAATGTAAAAACTGATAAGCATTTGCTTTTTTTTTGTGTGCTGTAAAAAAATCTATCTAGATAAAGAAAAATTATAAAAAACCTGTTAAACCGTGATAAAACCAAGAATTATAATAAAAAAAAAAATAAAGATATTTATCTTGTATGTTTTTGGAGCTAATTTTACTTGAATGCATTTTCCAAGAAACAAACAAAAAAATTCTTTCATTTATACGTACAACAAATTTTATGTATTTTTACATACATAAAATGTTTTACGAAAAACTAGTCATAAATTTCATTTTCCTTAAAATTTAACGGAGCTTTAAGAAAAATTTCTTTTGGTAATTTTTTATTTTATTTAATTTTATAATAAATTCTTTATGGAAATTATTTTTATATTTAAGTATGGTATTCTAATACTTATAAATGGCAATTTTAAGATCGTATTTTTTTAAAATCAAAAGGAATAAATTAATTAAATTATTTAAAATTAAATGATACTGTAATGATTAAATACTGCATATAATTAAGTATAAGTAAATAAAAACCTACAATCTGTAGAGAAAATGGATATTTTATTTAGTGTAATTCAAATAATAAGTTACGTCGTCCATTTGAATGTACAACAAAATTTACTGAACCTAAAAATATTCCCGTGTATTGCTTGAACTATGTAACAGTATGCAATGATAGCCGACCTTGACGCATTTGAGCATTGATGTAAGTACATCAACAACACTTAAACATCAGTTTGAACCTCATTTAAAATATATTAAGTTACACATATACCCTTTAGTTAGAATGCGTATAATTTTGTAATACGGTATATTTTTTTCTTTTTTTGGGAATTTTTGCATTAAAAATGTAAAAAAAGATATAAAAGTTACAAAAAAAAAAAAAAAGACAAATGACAAAAATTTTACTTACTTTCCAGTTACAAATGTTTTATTGTTTGCGCAAAAACAAAATCTTACTCTCATATTTTAATGTTTTGCTTTCGGCTAAAGCTTGTGCAATAACGTAAAAATAATGATAAAAATTTTTATGAATATAATACTGAAAAAAAAAAACAAAAATTAAAAGCCAAGTATAAAAAGAATGAAAATAAAAAAATTCAAACAAACAAAAAGAAAAACTCTGAGTTTCTGTAGAATACCTATAGTATGACGTGGGTGGTTGTAAGGGTAAGTTGGTTCCAGTTTTTGAATGATACATCAGTTTACTGGTTATTCTGAATTTTCTTCCCTTTCTATTTTTGTTCGGTCCATTATTTTAGATGTAGTCGTTAAGATTGTGGACAAAAATTTTTATTGTATTACAAGACAATATCTTCAAGAAATAAAAAATCAACAATAGAAAAACAGTACGAAATACAAGGCAATTTAAATACTTACATAATATATGTATGTACATATACATTTTGTACAAGAATTAAAAATAAAAGAAAAAACCAGGTATTAAAAAATTTTCTTTTAAATTTATGTGAAAACATTTTTTCTGAATGCATTACAAGAAATAATTGGAATTTATTTTAAATAAAAATCTTGAAAAAAATTTAAAAGAAAAAAAAAGTATTTGAAAATCACTGTACATACGTGAGTTATTCTGTGTCTGATTTCCCTATGTGAAAAAAGTTTATGGTTATGTCTATAGTTTCCACAAGTCTATTGATTTTTGTTTTTTAAACTCTGTATCTGTAAGGAGAATTTTCATTAATTTAGTAACAAGATTTCTTTAATATTTGAAATTTCGTTCAAGAAACAGTATTAGTATTCTATCATTTTTAAACTTAGAATACTAATACTGTTTAGATTTTGCAGCCAAAATTAACTCTTTATTAATTCATTTTCTATTATTATTTTTAAATTTATTGGCAACTTTTTTTAACAGTAGTTGCCTTATCAATTTTATCTTTAATTTTAAAAAAGATTTCTGAAAAAATTGTTTCACAATTATTGTTCAAATTATCAAGATATATCAACTCCTCTTGTAATAATCGATTCATTCTATTTAAATCAGTTTTTACAACATTGCGAACACTTTTTCTTTTATGTCAACCAAATGTCATCTTTGTTAATTTGTACAACAATAACATTGTGATCGAACAAGTCAGTGTTTACATGTGACAAAGTAATTTTTTCATATAAATTATTCGTAAAAAAGTGATCAATTAATGTATGTGNACAAATGATCAATTAATGTATGTGATATATTTCTAGTTGGCAATTCATCATTACAATTATAAAATGAGTGCATATTTAAGAAATTTAAATAATTATTAGTGTTTCTAGTGTTATCAAGTAAATTTATATTAAAGTCACCTGTGATATATGTGTTTACATTACAATTTGTTTTTGTCAACTTATCAAATTTATTCATAAATGTTTTAAAATGTTCTTTAATTTAATTTGGTGCTCTGTAAATGTTAATAATGTTGGAAAAACTATTATTTTTATTGATAAGTGGCACTTAAAAAATTATTGCAATTATCGGTGAAAGAGTGGATCAGTTGGTAAGTTAATTTTTTGTTTATTAGAGTACTACAGCCACCTCCAATTCTTTTAGTACTACAACAAAATATAGAATTGTAATTCGTAAGATTAAAA
>JXOW01010325.1:7267-20974 GCA_001014875.1 Condylostylus patibulatus | reverse complement strand
TCTTTTTTTTGACAGATCTGAATCTGTTGTGATGTAATAAAATGTAATAAACGAAAACGCCCAATGTCAATCATGGAAATCATTTAAACTCGAAATTATATTGAAATTAAGAAGGCATGTACCTGGAATTTATTCAAACTTGAAAATATTTTAAAATTAAGAAGGTATGAAGAAATTACCAGCAAATGCGTTATTATATTCACACCAACACACAGGAGGTTAATTTTGCATAATAATTTATAGACACTTCCTGTTTCCTCAGCTCAATTTAGAAAATTTTATTATATAACCAAAACAAAAAGAGCTGAGACATTCATTAGATAATGATCAAAAGTATAAAATCGGCAAGTATCAATTGTCAAATGTCTGACATTCATATTTACATATAAACGAAACTCTAATATAAATTCTTATGAAAATCACTCAAGTCGACACTGTAATACAATAGTGAACAGACAGAACGACGAGCAGATTGACATTTCGCTGAAAATAGTTTCTTTACTTTTTCCTAACTTAGTGCATGTGGAAGTGAAATCTGGCGCAATCACGATGCCTCTCTTAATGTTCGAAACGCGGCAAGCTGATATCTTTAAAAAAATGCTAATGCTATGTGAATTAATACAAAGTATAAGTCCAAATACAATAATGTTTGAATTAAGCATTTTCGGTTTGTTTTTCCAACTGGTAAAACTACTGCTTTGTTTTACTTGAGTCGAACTATTTGAATACTTTTACTTACAAACAGTTATTGTTTCATCATAGCTATTAGGGACTAAAATTTTAAATATACCCACGTCCCACCTAAGCTAAATTGAATATCTTTTTCTCTTGAAGAAATTTGAATATCATGCAAGAATTTAAAAAATTTTCAAGCGCCAATTTTTTTTAGAGAAAAAGCAATCTGCGAAAAAATATAAAATTAAAGAATAATAGAATTAAGAAATAACAGCAGATTTTCCATTTTTATGTGCATATATCATATGATATAGTATGCATTTGGCGGGATAAATATAGAAGTAATTTTTATTAAAATTTGGTAGACCTAGCTAGTTAAGTTTTTGAATTATCGGTGGGACGGGACGACGGACGGACGGAAATAAGTAAATCGANGACGCTGAGCATTTATATATAATTATTTGAATCCATATCTCAGACCTCTACTTCTTAGCGTTACAAGCGGAGTGGTAAATTTGTAATACCCATAGAACATATGTACGTTCGTATATAGATAATAAAAAATTTTTAAAATTATTGAAAAATAAAAATGGTTAGCAAAAGTTCAAATTCATTTTCATTATCTAAATTCTAAATCATCCTCACTTTAATCCCAGCCTTCAATAATATTCAACAATTCTCCGTTAGAAACTCAATTTTTCTGAGTCATTATTGAAGAATTCAAATAAATAAATTGTTTGTTACTGCATGAACTATCATATATGATATATTATATCATATATGATATAACATTTCTAAAAGTAATGAATGCATGATATATCATATTTGATATACATGAATTTATTACCATTTTATACCATTTTTCTCCATTTTTGTTAGTTCATTGTTATTAAAATAAGAATATTTGGTATTTAAATAATAATATTTAATAAAAATATTATACTAAAATCACAAAATTTAGGAAATTTAGAAGTTAAACTCTCGATAGAATTACTAAAATAACTTTTTCACTGTAAACACTTTTTTGTTACCTATTTATATTTTTGTGTCAAAATTTTGACAAATAAGTAAAAGGACTATTTTCAAACAATTTCAAATTATCATTGTTTTATTATTTTAACCGCTTTCACCATTTTATAACGAAAAGTACTATTTTATAGCCAAAAATAATAAGCATATCATTATATGATAGACGATGCGCATGTTATAACTTTGAATATTTCATAACTAATTTAAATGTAGCCCTTCAATTCTCTCCACGTTATCAAATACTTTTTTAAGATTGTCTTATAGAATTTCATAGAAATTAAAAAAAAGATTTAGTTCAATTTTAGTAACCTTTTGTTGAATATTATGCCTTGATTATTGCAATTCATTCAAATTTCGAGATAAACCGTTTCTTTTCACCAATGTTCTATGACATAAAAGAGCTAAAAAAGTTTTGTTTCTTCAAAAATTTAGAATGTTATACAAAAAATTAATTTTTTAATTTCTTTCTAAATTTTTTTGAAATGGAAATTTCCTATAATAAAATGTTTATTTTTAGATTATTTTGCATATCTTTTTATCTGGCTATTAATTTTAGAAAAATAATTTATTTCATATAATAACAAGTTTAAATAACTCTAATTATAACTCTAATACTTTTTTATAAAAATATTTATGATACTTGAAGCATTCTCAAACTATAAGATGTAAAACTGTGTGATTTCATGCAATTTATTAATGTAACCCTTTCAAAACCCAAAATGTCGTGACATACTTTCTTTTATATTTACTTAAAATTTATAATTTTATACTATAATTACTCATTATTAAATTTATTATGGCCTTGAATCACTACATAATTCAATACACTCTAACTTTTATTATAATTTTATGAATGCCATAATTTACCAATTATCCCTTTTTTTTTTGTAAATTTATTCAATATTTTTTTCGCGCAAATAATTTTTTTATTACAAAAGAAAAATACTGAAAGTTGACATAATTTATGTCTATTTTTAAAATTCAAAACAAAATTTATCAATAAAAGAAATCATCTACAATAATTATGTATTCAAATTCCATAAACTTGTGATTATTTACAATTTGAGTACCTTGCGGAATTTTAACCTTCGTACCAATTAGTGCATAAATTTAAAAATTAATTTTTTATACCGGCATAATACATAATTAGTGCATAAAATAATATTGAATCCAAAAAAAAAGAATTATTTATGATATTTTCTTTAGTAATATGACGTATATTATGTAAACAGAAAGTTATCAACCCTTAAAATTCAATGTTGGTTGCATAGGAGTACCTACTATTACAATGTACTCATGAAATAGGAAAAAAAAGTTATTAGTTATGCACACTGAACAGTAATTGCAAAAGTTAAAGTTATTATTTTTTTTACGCATAAATATTCTATAGAGATTTGTTAATAATTAAGAAAAAATAACTATAAAAAAAAAATAAGTAATTCTTAAAGAATACGGTTAACTTAGTAAGTCTTTTTTTATTTAAGTATCATTATAATAAGCTCTTTGGAAATAAGAAATGTTTTCATAGAAAATTTGGTACATTTTAACCTTGCAAGAAGACTGATGGCAAAGTAATAATTCTAATGATTGGACCCATAACATTAAGACATTCTTTGCGTGGTAATTCATGCTTTAACTTATTTAAGTTATTAAATTTGTGGTGAAATTTGATAACTTCTGGAAAATTTTTTAAAAATGATAAAATAATTAATGATATAAAAACATAGTACACCTATACCTTGTGCTATTGAGGAGATTTTTCGATAATGAAAAAGAAGTACCCGTAATTATTCTCGAAACCTATCAAATATTTTAAAAATAGGGTTACTCTAAGGAAAATTTTTAAAAATTTAATTACATTGCAATTATATCTTACATTACTAATGTACAATACACAGTATTGAGTAAAAAGGTTCGAAATTTGTATTTGAGGTTGAACATTGAATAACTGAATGAAAAAAATAAAAAATTACCAATCCCAAACCTCGTAAACCTTGTTTATCTCAGATATATTATAGATCACTTTCACTTACTATAAGAAATAATGTAATTTAATTTAAATATATCAACGAATTTAAAATATGAAAAGGAAGCGAGTATTCCATTGCTCACTTTGAATCTTTTTTAATGCTAAATAAAAGTGTAGTTAAAAATTGCATTTTTTAATTATTTTATTATGCTAATAAAAGTTTGTATTCCTTTCCTTCTTGATGTTTTTTGACTATAACTTTCTTTTTTTGTCGAAATAAGTTTTTGTTTAATAAGCAATGGAAAAAATTATCACACATATTTAATCTTCCCCCCATGTGCCTGTTTTAAAAAATCTTACAAAGGGTCAAACAAAACATACTTTCCTAAATATGCGGAATACATGTTTTATTAATTTAAATACATGGGAAAAGGTGTGACAGATCGATAAAGATTTGCCTTAATATGTATTTTGCATGAATTATTGGATCAAATAATTGGATATTAGAATTTGTCTGCTTAAAGCAGCTCTTCTAATTTTTTCTATGTTTAAAAGTTGAAAAAATTATATGTATATGGCATATTATTGGCATGTGAGGTAGCAGGGCTTGAAAAAAATTGAATTATTTGCTACTCTACGCGCAGTTTAGATTTTAAGATAGTACGAAAAATATATATGTATGTGTGTACTTTATTCAAAAATGTGCACAAAAAAAGGTGTGAGAAGTAGATGAGAATTTTTACTTGTACATACAAATACTAATGTNCTGATCATTTCTATACACTTGAGTCTATATCTCAGACCTCTATTTCTTAGCGTTACAAATGGAGTGGTAAATTTATAATACCCTTCGAACATATGTTCGTACGGGTATAAACAGACGATGCCACTAATTTTTGTTAAATATTGTATTTTGCAATTTTAAATTTTGAAATATAGCGGCCTTCTTTTAGGGTTGTGAAATAATATTGTTAATGTTCACTGACCTGATTTGTTGCAACAGTTTGTGTTGTCGTATTTTATTATTCAATGAAATAATAAAATCATAAATATTATAATAAAAATAATAATTTGGGTTCAAGTATTTTCGTCCTTTATGTTTTGAAACAGTTCCTATGCAGAAATCGATTTCTTTTCTACATAACAATAATAAATTATAGAATTTTGTAATCTACATTATAAAAAATAATTTATCTTTCTACCAATTAATAGTTTGAAATCGCATAAATTCACAAGGATTTTATCGTTACTATGCAATGTGTAATTTTATTTTGTGCATGAATAAGTAAATAAATTAGTTTTGAATTGAAATCTTAAAATTTTTTTATGATATACTTAGTGATAATTTTATAACTATAGAGCTACATTGTTGGTGTTTAGGCTTTGACATTTTAAGAAGGGATTTTTTTACTTGGAATTAGAAACAGGATTAACAGACTACTCGTAAAGAGTATTAACGATTGTGTGTATATGTGTATCCTTTGTGAAAAATTCAGCTTAATTGAACTTGAACTCATGTTTAAAGTTAATTTTTATTAAGGTTTATTGAACATTGAATATAGATATCTTTGCTTAGAAAGACTCATCCTCTAGGTGCAAGTATTTTTTTTTACTGTTGAGAATATAATCAAGATCATTATTTTTATAATGTTCAATAATAAACGTTTATATCCGCTTTCTGAGATTCAATGGTATTCTCGCCGCAAGGTAATAGGTATATTATTGATACAAATGAAAAAAAAGTAAAAAGCAAAATTTTGGTTTTTTCGTCGTTTGAGTTATTTAGTGCGAAAGTGGGCCTTTTTCAAAAGTATCCTCTTTTTAACTTTTTCCTTTTTAACTCTTTTCTTTATAAGAGTACAGATATACAGAACAAACTTTTTAAGCCTATTGTATGCAACTATCCCTCTAAAAATATTAAAAAGGAAAAATTTTAAAGAACTTTTCCAACAATTTTTAATTTAATTTTTTAAATTCACTCAAAATTATGCGTTTTTAATCTAATGCTTTTTTAGAAGAAAATTGTAATTGTTTTTATGTCAAGCAAACGCGCTTTTGGAATTTAAAGAATAATATTTGTGTGAAGCAAAAAATTTACGTCAAATCATTAAACAAATAGAAGCAAGCAATAATAATTCTAATAATTCATATTGCCACAAGCAAATGTTGTTCTCTAGGTGTTTCAAAAGAGCTTAACAGGACGAAAAAGACTTCAAAATTAAATTTCGTACAATATTCAAACATTTCTATTCTTTTTTTATACTTTTTAATAACTTAAATATCGAAAATTGAAGGCTTCTTCGTCCGTTCTGTGAAAATTTTCGTAATTTTATGCCCGTTCGAACGTATGTTCCTAGAATATTATGAATATATACTTCGTTTGTAACACTGAGAAGTAATAATTTGGGATGCATATATTTTCTTGTATTTGGGAAATATATTTTCTTGTTCAGCGTCCAATTCTGAGTCCAATTATCCGTCCATCCGAGCGAAAACGAATTTAGCAAAGTGTACCCAATTTTCANAAATAGTAAATTCCAGAACCCTATTCAAATTGGACACAATCGAGATAGCGGTTCCAATGGGTGCCATACAACTTTAAAAATAATTTGACTATAATATATCAAAACCTATGTATGTATTCAGGTTACAATACTGAAATTCGATATTGAATCTTAGGGAATATTCTGAATACAATTTCAAGAATAACTTCATTATATATTTAAAACTGTTCAGACTACAACACTAAAGTTTCCTAAAAGCAAATGTAGTAATAAGGACAACATTTTCAAAATATGATGTATAAGTCTTTATAGATAATTATGTCTCAGAAACTTTTTAAGCTGCAATACTCAAATTTGCCATGAACTATTATGGACAGCCTTCTTCTTATTTAAATAAAGTGATAAATTCTTGATATTCAATCGTTTTCTACTAATCCAAATTATAAATTTTAGTGTTAACGTACATTAAATTTTAAATTTGCTTTTAATTAAAATTACATGACAGTTTGTACTTTTCAAAACTTTCAGACTTATTTTTTTTTTGTATACCAACTATGCTTTCTATGTATTTTGTAAAGGTTGACGAATAATGCAACTGTTAAGCTGTAGTTTTATAAACAAATATCCTTTCTTAAATTTAAAAATTTCAATTTAAAATTTCAATTTTATATTATAAATAAAAGTGAATGGTGGTAAATTTGAATGACATATGCCCGCTGTTCCGTGTTATTGAAAATTTATTCAGAATTACACATAAAATGTACGAAATGCTTTAAAATTGAAATCAATATCCTCTGGGTTAGTGAATCTTTCAGAATTGGAAAGAAAAGCACGANTTAAATAAAGTGATAAATTCTTGATATTCAATCGTTTTCTACTAATCCAAATTATAAATTTTAGTGTTAACGTACATTAAATTTTAAATTTGCTTTTAATTAAAATTACATGACAGTTTGTACTTTTCAAAACTTTCAGACTTATTTTTTTTTTGTATACCAACTATGCTTTCTATGTATTTTGTAAAGGTTGACGAATAATGCAACTGTTAAGCTGTAGTTTTATAAACAAATATCCTTTCTTAAATTTAAAAATTTCAATTTAAAATTTCAATTTTATATTATAAATAAAAGTGAATGGTGGTAAATTTGAATGACATATGCCCGCTGTTCCGTGTTATTGAAAATTTATTCAGAATTACACATAAAATGTACGAAATGCTTTAAAATTGAAATCAATATCCTCTGGGTTAGTGAATCTTTCAGAATTGGAAAGAAAAGCACGAAATAATGCAAATAGGTGGAGGCATTGAAAAATAATGGCAAAAACTCATTTAAAATCCAATTTTTCCTTGACCGAAAATTTCATGTTCTGCTCTTTCTTTCGTTTTATTGCTGTAGTATCACATTATCTCTACAAAATAACTTTCTCTGTTTTCTGATATTTTAGTTTTGTTTTCGTATTTTGAAGTGCCTGTCAGTTCCGTTTTACGTTTTGTCTCTCTGTTCAGTTTTTTCATTAATTTTTTTTATTGTTTTTCTTTGATTTTCCTCTCTACTTTTCTTCTTATAATATCCTTTAAGTATACTCATACATTATGTATGCGAATGGGTATATTTTACTTTCATACGTATGCAATGCGTGTTGTTAGTATACCAAGGGGCAAAACAAAGTGTCCACTAAAGATAACGGCCTTTTTCTTCTAATATAGTTAAAGGGTGTATGTAACGCTAGCGCGTAGCATGCGTAGTTATTTTGTGGTTTGTTGCTTATAGATCCCGTCATCATTACTTATAATTTTATAAATTTAATGAAAAGAAATATTAGAGCGTGACCTTAAACTATGAGGCGGAAAGCAGCATTAAGGCAGGGATGATCAATTGGTAACCAGTCACGTTAGTTATTTAAAATCTAAATTATTGTTTTAATCAATTAAATAATAACGCTACCATACTTCTTTTAACTAAATAATTTATACTGGCAATCTATTACTAACAAGTTACACATAGCACAACAATTAACATTTCTAAATTATTAAACAGCTTGAACATATGAAACGTTATATTATAATTATAATTTACTATTATATTGCAGCAGATGTTTTAAATATAAACCTAAATTTTATCGTACAAGTGTTATTTCCCTGTACCATCAAAAAACATAAATTTTAAGATTTCATTTTAATTATTATTCAAATAAAAATAAAATCTGATTTAATTAAAAATAAATTTAAAAATACAATATTATCTGGCAACGCTATTCATTACTATATTCGTAAAAATTATGCACTTCAAATTCACTTCTCTGTCATTTACATTTTCTTTAATTTCTGTCTGTCAGTGTATACACTTCAAGAATAAATGAGTTTTATTTTATAAAGATGAATGAATTACTTATGCTGGTATAAAAAACCTGATAGGCACATTATTCTTTCTATTTGATGGGTTTTTTGGCCATCATGGCATCATGACAAGAATTTTTTTTTGTTCTTGCTTTTTTTTTTACTGCTTATATCCAAATATTTTAAGAAGCATTGTGAAATTATTTTAAAGTTTGTAAAATGCTTTTCGTAGTACGATATTGGAAACTAGATTCTGAAAGTGTGCACTTAATTATTTTATTTCCCCGATTATTTTTAACCTATATTAAGTAAGTGGTTTTTGTAAAATTAAGATTCTAAGAGGCAGACTGAAACTTACGTATATATTATAATACAACATGTTTCTTTTGGTAAAATTCGATTTTATTATTCAACATAGTTGCCTTCGAGGGCGATACAAAAATTTAAGCGCACATGCAATTTTTCGATATCTTTTTTATAGCACGATTTCTCTTCAGCGTCAAAATAAGCTTCATTTTGAGCAGTTACTTCTTCCTTAGTGCTAATTTCTGTTTAGTGAGGATTTTTCAGGTTTGCAAACAAGAAAAAGTTACTCGGATTATAATATAATTGATATAATTTTACCATCGTTTTGTGTGACTTGTTACACCGTTCATTGTTTTGATGAAACAGAATTTTTTTATTTGAAATTGAACTATTTTTTCGTGATTTCATCTCTCAAACGCTCCAATAATTAAACTACGTAATAATCTTTGTTGATGGTATGGCCTTTTTCAAGGTAATCAATGAATATTGATTTAAATATGGTTGATATAATTTATCTAAGAATACATAATAAGCTGTTGAGTTTATTTTCAAGCAAATTTGCTTACTTTATTGATGATTACAAGTGTTTTTGAAAATATTTGAATGACNATAATTTATCTAAGAATACATAATAAGCTGTTCAGTTTATTTTCAAGAAAATTTGCTTACTTTATTGATGATTAGAAGCGTTTTTGAAAATATTTGAATGACAAAAAAAACTATTTTTTATAATAACAAGGAATTCCAATGGAACCATTTTGCCTCTANAAAAACTATTTTTTATAATAACAAGGAATTCCGAATGGGCCCATTTTGCCTCTAATTTTAACAAGAACATCGTACCTTGTGTGAAACAATTTTTCTTTGGAATTCTTATCAATGAACTTCCACATTGTATTGTACAATATAATAAGTTCTTTGATATGGTATTGAAATCTTAATAATGCGTTATGTTTTCACAAAATAAAACAATTTGAGTATCCTAGTGTTGTACAGAAATAATNAATTTTAACAAGAACATCGTACCTTGTGTGAAACAATTTTTCTTTGGAATTCTTATCAATGAACTTCCACATTGTATTGTACAATATAATAAGTTCTTTGATATGGTATTGAAATCTTAATAATCCGTTATGTTGTCACAAAATAAATCAATTTTAGTATCCTAGTGTTGTGCAGAAATAAAATTAACATAGTATGCCATTGCATTTTAAGTGAAAGTATTTTAAAAGGCCACATTCTTAACAGAAAATTAAGAAGTAATGTGCAATCTGTGTGAATGTAAAAGTAAGAAGCTAATGTGACAAAATACGATAAGAAAAGAATAATAAGAACAAGACAATATTTTTTTTTGTCATCTCTTTCTTTCATGAATTGCTTAGTATCCATATTAATGAACATGTAAAATTTATACAGACACACACATTCTAACATAGGCATATTGCAGAAATATATGTATTTATATATGTATATGTAGAAGCATTAAGGAATATATTTCTCATATTAAAATGCCTCTGAGAAAAATTTTTCTTTCCTTTTATTATTCCACTTTGGTGATAAAACGGAAAACACGAAAATGTTGTGGTAGTTGGTTGGTTATACAGGTGAAAATTAATTTTCCGAAAAAAAAAAATTTTTTTTTCGTTTTCCTTATATTTTGTTCTTGCTTTTGTTTTTTTCTCTTGTTTCTGTTCTTGGTAATAAAAAAGTGATAAAGTTATGGTGTACTTTATAAAGCTAATATATCAAAAGGCAAAAAGTTTGAATAAAAAAAAACGCGGGTACCTAATATAGAAGAGTAAATAGTGGGGAAATTTCAAGTTGGTATATATAGATGCTAATGCAACATTATATGAGGGTTGAAGTTAGAATTAAATAACTTTTGTTTTTCTTTTTACCGTTGTCGTAACTTTTAGTCATTTGATACACGTGAGAAAATTTAATTCATGTAATAAGAAAGAAAACACAAAATATAATACACAGATTTTAATATAGATGAATTATTTTTAAATGGATAATAATTCGTGTTTTTGTCATTTATTAAAAGAAAACAAAAAGAAAAAGAGAATTTATGAAAGAGAAACATAAATCTAATTAAGAATTTTTTTCCTTTTCGGAATTTAACCGTTATAATATGAAATGTAAAATTTCTGAATATAAAAATTTTTATATACATACTGTAATTAAAGTTAAGTTTTTTGAAAAAGATTTTTATAATAATTTAATTCGAATTCAAAATAGACTTTCAATGTATGCTATGAAAATATTTATCGTGTTTGAATAATTACAGTACCTACCTACCTTTGTTGAATGGTAATTAGCAGTGCAATTTTTGCTAATATTAATAACATTTAGAATTTAAATGTATAGGTACTTAATTAAAACTAGCACCCTCAAGTATATTAAATTTAAAGATAAAATTGATTTTGAAAAATTTAGGAGAACTGCACGAAAATACACCTATATAACATTTACGAGATTCTAACAAGAACTATAAGTATATAGATTTTGATTTAATAAATAATATTTAGTCACAATTTCATATTTTACTCGTAATTTTTCATAAAACACAGAATTTGCTAATAACTAAGTTTTTTAAAAGTAATTTTTAAGTTTGAATTTTATTTTTATTGGTTGAAACACCCGAAGGAGGCAGTTTTTAATATTAAGATTGTGAATTATGTGTGTAATATTATTACTTTTTCCATTATGTATAAGACTAAAAAATGTTAAAAGTATGTNTTTTTCCATTATGTAAGACTAAAAAATGCTAACAGTATGCAATGGGAAAATTAATACTGATAATTAAGCAGATCGATACGGCAAACAAGTAAGATCGGTTTAGTGGACCGATGTTGCTACAAACGCAAGTTTAAAAAAGTATATATACAGCATATCTATGGGAACATGCTTAAAAATCAATTTCAAGAGACTTCAGGCAACGAAAATGTCTGAAGCAGAGTTCTATAATAGATATATTAAGTATATATAGCACATCATTAAAAAGGTCTTGAAAATCTCAAAGCTTTTGGCTGATGAGATGTTAAAAAATCGATTCTATCAACAAAATAAATAATGTAATTTGTTAAAAATAGTAAATGTTATTGCTCATAGTATTAAATTTAATAAACAAAATTAAAAATATGGAACGTTCAAAGGATATAATTTTATTGAATTGGAAAATAAATGAATTATAAGGAAATTGTATAGATAAAACAAACCATGAAAAAGGAAAACATTAAAAGTATAGGTATATATACAAACTTTTTTTGAATAAGTGAAAATTATAAAAATCTAGATTATTATTTTATTTTACATACCAAAAAAAAACTTTTAGTTTATGCATAAATAATACCATAGCTTATTAATTAAATAAACTTTTTTGCAAAGGATGATGATTCTTTCCTTTCTCTACATGAGTGATTTTTATTCCGATCAATCATATGGTCGAGTCATAGAATTATGATTATATACTCGTATGAGCATGTTGAATAAAATATTAAACTTTAAAAAATTTGTATTTAGTAATTAAATTTCGTAATTAAATTTTAATATACTAATTAAATTTAGTAGTAAGGCCACAATAGTTAATGTTTTTAAAAGAAATGATTTTTTAATATTATACAAAAACAGAATTCCAACTTAAATTATTTTTAGGATTTTTCGACTTCACCGAAAACTGTTAAGATTGGCACAATCGAATTTTCTTGTAATCGCGAATGTGAGGTTTTCTTCATTAACCGATTGAGTTTGTGAGAACTGATTCGTTTCGTTTAACAGAATCGACTTAGCTTGTGTGATAACTTCTATGGAAAGTTGATACGACAGCCTTCCAGTAACTACAACTTCATATTTGGTTTTCAAGACTTCTAAACTTGCAATTTTGACATTATCAACCGAAATTCGGTGATCGTAACTCCTTGTATAACAAAACTTTCTCTACACGGAAAACACAACCGAATTTGAGGTTTTGAAAATATCATTGTTTGCACANGTTATGGTAACATTCGGGTAACACAACTTCTAACAAAAATTACAATNCAGGTAACACAACTTCTAGCAAAAATTGCAACAAAAACAAAAATTCAATTTTCAGAACCACCAAATGGTTGTAAAATTTGATTTTCAGTTACCATAATCAGAAATCGATTACGACAACTGAATGTCATCAGTTATCACAACTGAAATTCGTTTATCACAACCATATCCCATTTGTGTCAACCTCATGCTTAAAAATATTTTCTCTCTGTGTTGGTTTTTGGAGAGTATGTGGTATATCCGAATATCAGCAATTTTATATTTTACTTTCAAAATATCAAAAAATCAAGTATCTGCAAGACTTTTTCTGAATTATAGAAATATTTAAGAGCAAAAAGTTTTATAAACTATTATTGAATTTTATAAAATGTATTCTTCATTTTACCAAAATTTTACTAATTTGATAGCAATGCTGATACTATAAAACTTCATTCTTTTTATGTATAAGTTTTATGTAAAAGCATATAAAGTGTGGGTTATTACACCATCAAATTTTGTTTGATATTCTATTAAATTAAGATCTATTGTTAACAATAAGTTTAAAGAAAAAAATGTTATGCTTAACAAAATTATTCAAATTAAATACTATAAAACTAAATTTAATTTTGTTATTATTTAATAAATTCTAAAGAATTCAAAGCGGTCATAAATATTAATTTATGAATATTGTAAAAATAAAACATTGTAATCATATTTTGCGACTATTATTAATTTTATATAAAATGGGATAAAAAGAAATTACAAAAACTTTATATTTATATTTAACTTTCACTAATGAAATATTATAGAAAAAAAACTGATAGCACACCCCATAAAATATTGAAATCAAAATAGCAAAAAAAAAATAA
>JXOW01010195.1:1629-13560 GCA_001014875.1 Condylostylus patibulatus | reverse complement strand
CGCTGATGTACATACATATAATATAATATTAATATATAAATTTCTAGCATGAAGTTGGTTAACGGCATAAAAACTTTTATTCCATCAAACTATTTATACTGAAACTTAAATAACAGAATCATTCGGGTTGCACAGGTTTAGATAACTTTAATTTCTAAATTACAGCATTAACAATTCTTCCACAGCAAAATATCTAGAAAAATCTGCCTTGTTTCATAAATAAATTCTTTTGGTTTTGTTTTAATATAAATGACTCATCTTGCTTACTATACATACATTTCTCGTTCTTCATTTGATGATGTTTTAAAAACAACAAAAACGTTTTCTGCGCAGTATATCTATTGTAGCTGCTCAAATTTTTAAGTGATTTTTAAAGTAAAACTAAAAATATTTTTGCAAATGTTACATGAAGTATACTCAGAATATTAAAAAGACAGTTGAAATAAAGAATTTTCGTACTTGCAAAATCCAAATGGGAATAATCTTAATTCAAACATTTACCTACTTGATTCGAATACGAATATGTATTTTAAATTAAAAACTAACGATTGNGGGAATAATCTTAATTCAAACATTTACCTACTTGATTCGAATACGAATATGTATTTTAAATTAAAAACTAACGATTGTAGCGAATAGGTGGTTCCAGGTAATGGATTCATACTTTGTGACGTCATAGCATATACAAAAATGACGTCATAGATGAGACAAAAAACTTTTGTTTTACCAATTTTGCCGCAAATGTCCTGGAAGGACGAAAAAGACCTTTAATGATAAAATTTTGTAAAATTTTAAAATCTTATATTTCTTAAAATGGTAAAACTATCAAGGTTAAGTGAAGATTAAATTAAAGGTTAGAAAGATATTTATGTTCAATAGGTCATATGAAGGATAACTTTCCAATCTTTAATTTGACATTCACCTAAGCTTGATAGTTTTAATGGTTTAAAAAGTATAAGCTTTTAAAATTTTATAAAACTTTATCTTTGAAGGTTCTTTTCGTCCTTCCAGGGCATTTGCACCAAAAGTAGTAGAACGAAAGTTTCTTGTATTATCATAGACTATGACGTCACAAAGTGTAAATTGGTTATCTGGAATCACCCATTCGCTACAAAGCCAAACGAACTTCCTTACTTCAAATATAAACTTGTTAGTATTCCAAGAGTTTTTGTATTTGTTTTTAACAACTAGCCAATTTTGACTTATTGTGGACACATCTTTAAAACTTTTACTAACAAACCATTCTTCCCTATTATCACATATTATCGTTTCATAACGGTTGTTATAATATTTAATAATTGTCATATCACTTATGTTAATTTATATTAAAATGTTTAAAAAAATTTTTAATTTATCTCCTCAGACAGATATTGGGCCCGAGACCTTTCGAGTAAATGGTTTAGCACCTACACACTGAGTTACCGATTATAGAAAATTCACTTTGCTTGTTATTTAATAAAAATCTCAAATGGTAGTAATTTATTTTTATCGACCTAATTGCATACAATTAAGGAGGTATTGTGATGGCATCAAATTTCACATGTCGAGATATCAACCTAGATGTACTTTTCCGTAGTATACAATGAGAGGTAAAAATCACCCATATAACATTTTCCTTTATCTCTCTCGTTTCCTCAGTTTTGCCAGTGCAACATGTTGAATGCGTAAAAAAATGGAAGATGTTAAACGAAAATACTTAAAGTCCTGTAGGCTGTAACAGGGCTCTCGTTTTCTTGGTCACAATAATTATAGTAAGTTAAATACCTAAGTAAAAATTCGCTGTGAAATCAATTGAATGTTTTCTTATATGTGTTATAAGAAAACATAATTTCAAAAAAAAAAAAATAAAAATATTAAGAAAAAAACTATGTTAATTGAAAAAGGATGTAAAAAGAAAATTTTTATCGAATAAGTGGTGGAAGATTTAAATCGAAGAGGCATAAACCGAAGTGACTTAAATAGGAGTAAAATATAATCATTTAAACTAACAAATACCTACTTTCATTGTATTAAAAAGTATTTCCATCTTCATTTACTATAAAAATGAATACTACACAAATCAAATACTAAAAATATTTTGTAGTAAAAATTTCAAAGTTTTTATTAAAAGTTTAACCCTAAACGTCATAACAAAAAAAATCACATAAATACATAACATGTGCCTGTCAGGCAGATTATATAATTACTAAGGTAAAGCTGTTGTTAAAATTTATTATTTGAAATAAGCTCATTTTTTTGGAAAAAATTCAAAATAAAAATTTTTATATTAATAATAGCTTTATAAATTATTTCAGTACAAATTCAAAATAACGTGAAAATAAATTCACAAATTTTGTGCATTACTACTTTATCTAATTGTCGGCAGTCACTGCTTTATCACATATATCTCCTAGCTAGAGTATTATCGCATATATCTCCCAGCCTCAGAAATCATTTCCCTTATAATTTCTAAACAATAGTGTTAACAAATTGAAAAACAAATAAAATATAATCTTACCTCAAAAATTTCGCACTTTTATTCTACACTATTTTTATTCTACGTGTTTATAAATAACAAAAACCCCACCAAACAAATAACTTCAAATTGCTTTACTAAAAAATGCTCACGCGTAATAACTAACGAGTATGCACTTATAGAAAAAATTTTCGTACCGTTATGTAAAAATTACAACTATTTTCGACATAGGAATTAGTGTGAAACTTCATATGTGCCTCTCAGGCACATATTATGCGTTTATGTGGTAATTTTTTTTTTTCTACCAATAGAAAAAAAAACAAAAAAATTTTCTGCTGCATTCGATAAATATTCGTACAAATGAAGATTAGAAAGAGCACCGACCCCATACTTAAAAAACTATGGGAATTATGCAGTTTAAAAAAAAAATGTACCTGATGCCCTGATAGGCACATGTTATGAGTTTTAGGGTAATAATAAACAATGAAATAAAAAAAAAAAACAAAAAAATCACGACTTTGTGATGATAAGACTTACTCTCTACTTACTACGCTACTTATACGTATTAAATTTTCTCTTAAATTGAATTCCGGAATAATCGACTACATTAGCGGTTTATTGTATAAGGTTATCATGCATACATATTGACATACCTACATATATAAAGTTGAAGTTTTATATATGTAATTTTGTATATATAGGGTGATCAATCCAGATGTTTTTTTTAATAAGGTTTTCTTTGACAGATCACGCGTGACTCATGCCAAACTGTCATGTCATTTTTATTCAGTATTGTTTGCCATTTCATCATGGAAAGACTTACACCGCAACAACGTCTCCAAATTGTTCAGCTGTATTACGAAAATCGGCGTTCTGTGAAAAATGTTTTTCGTGCGCTTAGACCATTTTATAGTCGACATAATCGGCCTACCGAACCCACTATTCGGAATACCATCGCCAAAATTGAAAACCAATTGGTTTATGGGCTGGTGGAATCATTGGTCCATATTTTTTCAAAAATGATGATGGCCGAAACGTAACTGTGAATGGCGCTCGCTATCGCTATCGGATTTTTTACTACCTGAAATTGAAGCCCGTGATCTTAACGGTTTTGGTTTCAACAAGACGGAGCAACGTCACACACAGCACGTGAAACAATTGATTTATTGCGACGTCAATTTGGTAAACAATTAATTTCACGTTTTGGACCGGTGAGTTGGCCACCTAGATCGTGTGATATCACACCTTTAGACTTTTTTCTTTGGGGCTACGTGAAGTCCAAAAGTCTATGCTGACAAACCAGCTACGATTCAGGCTTTGGAAGCCAACATCACGCGTGTCATTAACGCCATACCGGGCGAAATGCTCGAACGAGTCATCGAAAATTGGAGTCTCAGAATGGACCCCCTGCAGCGTAGTTGCGGCCAACATTTGAATGATATTATATTCAAAAAATAAATGGCAAAGAATGTCCTTTCGAGTAATAAATAAAGATCCACACTTGATTTGAATTTTTGTATTTTTTTTTTACTTTTGAAAAAAAAACCTCTAGATTGATCACCCTATACAAATATTTGCCAATGTTTGTTTATTTGTATATAAACCCACGTTTGTTTGAATTTGATTTTGTTATTGTTTTTTAAAAAATCTGTATATTTATCAAAAGAAATAATTTGATGTGGTCAGCATCAGCACATAACCAACCCCATTGTATATACATATTTTCTGATATTTTGAAATTCCAATAAATCTATTTCTCTTTTGTCCACTTTTTTCAAATTTTAAGAAAATTAGTAAGTTTTTGATTCATATAACTCCAAGTATGTAAATTTGGTTTTTAGTAAAGGTTTGCTTTCTGATTTCGTGGAGAATAGTGTTAGTATAGGCTTTATTGATAAAATAACTCAAATACAAATTTCAACAAAATCCGCTACTTATTTCGTTAGATATAGCCAAAACTGAAATATCGTCTAATAAATGTCCAGTTACAAGGAACCTGATTTTGACGAAAAATTTGTTACTTTATTACCGTTGTCAGACAGAGCTTACTTATAAAATTGCAACAAAATCTGCCCATTTTTCCCTAAATATGATGGAAAATTCAAAATTGGCTCTTAGTAAAGATCGAGTTGCAGAGACCTGATTTGCTCAAAAAACCCGTTGGTTCTTTCTACTGTTAAATATAATTTATATAAAATTTCAAGAAAATCTGCTAGTTATTTTATTAGATGTCACCAAAAATGTAAAATCAGCTCAAAATTGAGATATAGGAGTGCACAGACCGACAGACGGACTGACGTTTTCTAAAAATACTTTTTTGCACTTCTTTACTATGGAGAAGTGCATTTCCGTTGAAAACTCGAAATGTAAAGTTTTGGTGATCACATAACCTTCCTTATCGTATTAAATGCGGTCGGTAAAAAAAATCAAATTTATTTCTTTATATTACTTTCTCCATATTGGCTCACGAAGGCGAAACTTACTAAAATATACAATATAATATAGATTTGGTATTTTACATTTGAAGCTTTGAGTTAATACTAAGCATTCAAAGTGTAAGTATATATTACATAATGAGTTAATATTCCAAAGGCAATTTGCATATGTTAGAAAAGCCCTTGGGAAACACTCCATGTTTAGTTTTAACTTTCACAACTCGTACGTTATTATCTTGTCCTATAACTACGTCACTGATAACACCCATTAACCAAAGAGTCGAAGGGAAAATTTCATCAACCCATGGTTCCATTTAACACGCTGTATTTAACTCGACTGAGAAACGCCTGAAGCACAAATGGATGACGCGAATCTAATTTATCCAATTAGATATCGTATTGGAAGGAGCATTCTTTAAAGATGGTTCAACAGGCGTCCTAATAGAGGTTCTACACAGGAAATACGTAGGAGTCAAAGACATGCACTGATAGTGCAGTAAACTGGAGTTGAGAATTCCTTCAGTTTGAATAATTATTGTGTTGAATTCCTCATATTAGAATGCAATGTTTTTGGTACAGCGTTCGAAATGTCCCTTAAAAGATTTAACCCCGCTTTACAAATTGCATCAAAGTTAGGTGTTCTGGGGAAAATGAACTTCCAAGATATTTCTTCAAGTTTACAAAATTTTATGTTAGATTTTGAATTTGGTTGCTTTTGTAAAAACTAAAATAATTCATTAAGCTCTCTTTTTGCATCAGTAAATGCAGTGGTGTTGAAAGTCCAAAGTGCTTTGGGCTTGCCATGTCTATAAATAATTCGCTTTAAGCACGCAATGAACCTTCAGAAATCAGATTCATAAATGCATTGCCTTAGTAACAAAGCATATGAATAATGCGACATCAACCTTGAATGTAGAAAACTGATCGTCCAATTTTGGATAATCAAAAGACCACAGTAATCTATTCTTGTAGTTTCAAAAAGTCTAGCGAGAAAGTGAAAATTCGCAAGCGAGAAAGTAGTAATTATAAGGCTCTGTGACAACGCACGCTAAGGTAATGGATGACTCACTTCACCAATAAGTATTAAATTCGAAATTCGAAATTTTAATTCGAATGACATTGAAACCGTTATAATCTTGCAAAGAGACAATTTTAATAGCCGCAACTCGAGTCTTATTACTTGTTAGTTTTACTGTTATTTCGTTATTAGAATTAATGCTTTTAAGATACAAACATGCACCATAAGCCGATTCCATAGCATCGCAGAAACGTTGTACTGCCGACATAATTTCAGAATATTTCAGAATATTTGTACAATTTGAACTCTACTTTCGAAATGCAAATCCATATTGAGAAAAAATTTGGCTTTAAATCATTCCAAACTGATCCGCACGCACATATCAATGGCATGCACCTCAGCCTGGAAGAAGCTCGGGTAAGTTCCCATAGGTTGCAAATATCTGGTCCTTGATTCAAATACACCCGCACCTACACCTCCGCAGGTCTTTAACCCATCAGTGTACGATCAATATATAAATTAATTATGTTAGCATTTCTACCTTTGAAGGAATTCATATTTAAAAACAATAACCTCCTTTAAATTCCTAAAATTAGAAAAACGCTGGTAACTCGGCGTGGGTTTGAGCCTAAGCTTTTCTGTAAAACACTTTTTGCTCACCTGAAGCTCCCTATCACAATGTCTCTTTTGTCACATCTCGTTAGAATCACTATTTATATAGTCCCGCAAATAGTTTATGATGCAACCAACTAAGTATATTATTTAAAAAAATACCTAAAGACCTACATAAATACTAGTATCAACACACTAAATTTTAAAACTGTCATCAGAAAAATTTTGTAAAATAAGAAAATACAAGAAAATTAAAAAAAAAAAAGTTACTGCAATCATCGGAAAATATGAGATTTTCAAAATTACTAAATTAAAATTTTGAACAAGGAAACGAATGATAAAATAAAGAAAACTTTTTGTAGCGCTGTTGCCTTTAAATTAAAATTCATAAATTCACCGTCTTAGTATTTCCCAATCAAAATTTATGGTAACACACAAATCAAAATCATTTACCTTACTGATATCTTAGCATTGTCGACAAGGACAGAGCCTTGAAGAGTTCCAGTATTAACAACTCTAAATTCACTAAAAATAGAACCAAGTATTACTTTATGCTTCAGATTGTTCCAATAGAAACAAGGTCCCTAAAACATACATGATGTAATTTATATAATAGAATTACGTGGTCTACCATATCGAAAGCAATTATAATATCTATAAATAAGGCATCTGTTTGTATAGAGTAATTTAGATAAGAGCATACCTGACTACATCTTCATCTTCCGTTGACCTACAAAATTTCAAAAACCCATCTTCCGTTGACCTACCACTTCGAGAACGAAATTGCACTTCACAAAACAATCTATTCGCATTCGAAAAAGAAAGAATTCAGTTTTTCATTCGTTTTTCGAAAATTTTTCAAAAAGTTGAAAAAGGAGATATGATGTAGTTCTATAGGTATTTACAGAACCAGTATACCCTGCCTTGTGCAATGAAATAACTAAACTAATTTTTCCAGCATTAGGAAATTTTCTGTTACTAAACTAACACTAAAATTGAAAATGTGACACAAAATATCTGAAAGAAATTGTACATAAGTACGAAATGTAACACCATATAAATATAAATACATATATGTTACGTGTACAGGCCCGGTTCTACCTTGTTTGGCGCCCTGTGCAGTTTTAGAAAACTGCGCCTCCTAATTTTAAATTCACCCATACGGTAGACTCGTCAACTCACTTTTTTCACTTTTGTAATAAAAATTTCAAAGATTTTATTACAATTTTTCATACTATTTAACATATTTTCATATTTACATAACATATTTTCTTTATATCTTGACGACTAACTAAAAATCAATATGCATACATAATATAGATTGTGGTTTAAAACCTCACTATGATAAATAATAACAATTTATATGTACAAATATTTAAGGTTTAGATCTTAGACAAATTTAATTCAAGTCTCATTTTATAGGTTTTTATATAGAGGCGCTATGTGCATAAGAAAATATTATTTTCCTTTTGTAATATCACGTAATATGAAATAGCTTAAATTACATTTGTACGTTTGAATGTTTGGATGAAAAATAACCAGAATAGAAAATATGAAAAAATAGAAATATGAATAGCACAAGAGGAATAGCAATAATGTGTGTTTGTTGGTATGTTTCCAATAATAAATTCAATATAAAAATCTTGTTTATATCAAACAATTTAATATAATATGTGTGCATTTGAATGCTGCTGGCACGCTAGCCAAGCAGAATAAAAATATTGCTTATATACATTAACTTAATATATGTGTTCATATGAATGTTGCTAGGGCGCTGGCAAAGCATAATAAAACAATTTAATATTATGTGTACATTTGTATGTTGCTGGGGCGCTGGTTAAGCAAAATAAAAATATTGCTTATATACCATCATTTAACATATGTGTTCATATGAATGTTTTCAGGGCGGCATATAAGCAGTACGTAGTATATAAGCAGCATTAAATAAGCGAAATAAAAATCTTGCTTATTTATATGAAACAATTTAATTTTTATGAATGTTTGTGTATGCACAAACGTGTAAGAAGTGCTGTGTAATCATTTTACATAATACGAAATTGTGTATTTATTATAATACGAATTGTATGAAAGTTTTTTCTTAACTTAGTGGAAAAAACTTGTATGTAAAATACTGATTGTATGATTAAAAGTTTTTTTATGGACATTTTTTATATTGGTAGGAATGAATACATATATGTATATAGCATGTAGGCGGATGTTCTACCAACTGAGCTACAGAGATATGAAGAAATTATCAACAAATTCCCCACGTTGCAAAACACATAATAACAATAACAATACGTACGTTACAATAATATATTATGTATAAAGTTTCTTAGAAACAAGCATAAACAACCACTAGAAAGCGGGAGGCCGCTGGTTCGAGTGCAGTTGGGGGAGAAATTTTTTTTAAGTTTTCTGTCTTCGGATTCGTTTCTTTGACTACATCATCCAATTGTTCTGCAGTTTTATGAAGAAATTTATCATTATCTGTATTACAAAATATCTATGATAAACCAGGAAATAATCTTAATGGACCTGCTAGGATAAAATCACAAAACGTAGAAATTACTCGAACTACAAAAAAAAATTCCTAAAAAATATCATTAAATAGTAACTCATCAAAACCTCGAAAATTTGCTATGTTATTATTAAAAGCCTCAGAAGTTAGAGAAAAGTGCTGATTGAAGCTATAGTAAATAATAGTGTATCGAAAGTATCTTGAGTTATATCACCGTTATCTGAAGTAACGCAACTCGCATTACGATCAGTCCTGTTTAGTGTTGCATGTACAACTTGCCACTCCTTCTTCATGTAGGGTTTCCAGAACGAATAAGCATAAAAAGAGAACATTTCGATGAAAAAAAAAAACAAAAAAATGATGGTGTCGGAGTAATATAGAAATATTCAAAATAATATTAACTAATGCATACTACTAACCAATATCACATTAAAAATATTATAATTACAAAAAATAAATAAAACTTTACTTCAGCCGTTTTTTAATTTATAACAATTAAAATTTACTTACTTTATTTGCAAACGGAGTAGTAAATTTATAATACCCTTCAAACATACGTTCGTACGGGTATAATTAATATTGTAAATGAATTAAAAAACACCCGTTACAAATCCATAAATTTAAATGGAAAAAATTGTAGCAACTTATAAAGCAAACCTTCACCGAGAAATTTTGCACACAAAATAAATGCAAATCTAGATATTTTGACGACTGATGAATACTATTTTAGTATTGAATAAAGTGTTAGGATGGTGAAATAAAGTATTAAATTTGTATAGTTAATAATCGATCGTCCAAAATTTCGACATTTTATACTTTTTCTTTGTAAAAATAAGATAAATTAATTTTAAAAACAAGAAAGTTAAAAGGGATGAAAAATATCTGAACGGGAAAAGAGAGTGAACCAAAAGCTCGTGTTAAAAAAAGAGAACATGTTCTCTTTAAAAGACATATTTTGACAACTGTATCTTCATGGTTCCTAAATTTGCAGCCAAATTGCTACATTAGTACTCATGAAGCAAGAAGGATGTATAATTTTAATATAAAACATTGTAGTAAATTTAAAATAGTTAGTACATAATTTTTTGTACAAAAGAATGTAGCAGATCTGCTACGATGGTAAAGTTATATCGCTATTGTAAAGTTATATCGCCACAACAGGACAAACAGACTCAAGAAATTGCAGGAGTTTTCACCCATGATGTGGTGTATTATAACACGTGACAAGTAGCTATAATAAACTGAATTAAAGAATATTTTTGTGGTATTTTTGCACCTTTTCAGCAAAATTGTGATCTCTAACTTTACTGTACAAACCGTAGGGTAAATATAGAGGATAAAAATCTTAGAACATAAAAAATAAGACATTATTTTTTTCATCTTACATGAAAACATTAATAATNTTATTTTTTTCATCTTACATGAAAACATTAATGTGTGTGTGAGTGTTTATCTTCCGTATAGAGATAGACGATGAGACTACTAAATTGATGGAGCAGAAATTTTAGTATTAAATTTAGTTCATTAATAAGATGGTTTTCGAAAAAAAAATTTAGAAAACCTCTTAGTTTGAAGGCTCTGTCCGAAATAGCAGAAATAGCTCGAAATAGCCTTTTTCTGTTCGAAATTTAAGCGGTGACAACATTGCTGAAAAAGCCTCTTCGAGCTCTTCAACGTTTACACTTGTGAGGCCTTAGATCCCGAAATAAATCCCGAGAACGTCCTCAAAAAAAGATAATCAAATATTATCTATACTAAACGTCAGGGAAATTTTGGAAAATTGTGCAGGGCCCCAGGTCCCGAAATAGTTCAAAGAAAGACCTTTAATAAACTTTAACAAACAAGGTCGTATGAGATGCCATTGAAAAGGTTTTAAAGAGCTCTACAACTTTTGTCCAGGGACATCGTACGGATTTGGACCGAAAAATTTATTTGTATAGCCAATTTGGTGAGAGGTAGATTCCGAACCTAGCGAAACTCTTTGGGTCACAGAAATATGCCAACTGGAAAAGGAAACAGTTTTTTTATTTAAAAAGATTGTTTAATTTTTAATATACAATAAATTTTATCCACTTTCTATATTCTTTTATCTGTGTACTAACTTATTTTTTTTATTATANATTTAAAAAGATTGTTTAATTTTTAATATACAATAAATTTTATCCACTTTCTATATTCTTTTATCTGTGTACTAACTTACTTTTTTTAATATGCATTTCATGAAACATCTATTCTGTACTATTACTCACTAGCTTTCATATTTTAATAATAATTTTAATAGTTTTGTGTATATTTATTCGTTATACGCATTAATAATTTGTATTATATATTTGTTGAACTATAAGTCAAAATATTGTTAGGATCAAAAACGAAATTCGTTTCTAATATTTGATAACTTTAAAACAAATTGTTACATTTTGAAAACTTTTAGACAGCCATTACTCAAATTTAAATTTATTGTTTAGAACCATTATGTTTATCGGATATTTCAGTAATTATATACTGAATTATAACTATTATCAGATTTAACACGAAACACAAAAAAAATGTTACTAGCTATATACAAGTATAAAAAGAAATTAAACGAAAAAACAGAAATTAAGTAGATATATTTTTGTTACCATTGAGATGTTTCCACTTCGATAAATATGGAAATATGAAATATGCATATACAGACGTATTCTTCAAGTGACTATGAAAAAATTTATTTACTGAATCGGGTAATTACTGAACAATTAAATTCACGTTTTTAATTTTGGATAATTTTTATAAACCTAGAATTATCTTAACATTCCGACACTCAGATCTTTGAAAAAATAATAGAAACAAAATATATAATTTACTTTTCGAAGTTTATAACTATAACTTTTGTTTCCCTTCTGTTATATAT